>JASGYR010000039.1:0-76165 GCA_030068185.1 Colletes collaris | reverse complement strand
AAGAAACTAAGAAACTATGAAACTAAGAATCTAAGAAACTAAGAAACTAAGAAACTAAGAAACTAAGAAGCCAAGAAACTAAGATACTAAGAAACTAAGAATCTAAGAAACTAAGAAACTAAGAAACTAAGAAACTAAGAAACTAAGAAACTAAGAAACCAAGAAACTAAGAAACTAAGAAACTATGAAACTAAGAAACTAAGAAACTAAGAAACTAAGAAACCAAGAAACTAAGAAACTAAGAAACCAAGAAACCAAGAAACTAAGAAACTAAGAAACTAAGAAACTAAGAAACTAAGAAACTAAGAAACTAAGAAACTAAGAAACTAAGAAACTAAGAAACTAAGAAACTACGAAACTAAGAAACTAAGAAGACAAGAAACTAAGAAACTAAGGAACTAAGAAACCAAGAAACTAAGAAACTGAGAAAGTAAGAAACTAAGAAACTAAGAAGCTATGAAACTAAGAAACTACGAAACTAAGAAACCAAGAAACTAAGAAACTAAGAAGCTAAGAAACTAAGAAACTAAGAAACTAAGAAACTAAGAAACCAAGAAACTAAGAAACTAAGAAACTAAGAAACTAAGAAACTAAGAAACTAAGAAACTAAGAACCTAGGAAACTAAGAAACCAATAAACTAAGAACCTAAGAAACCAAGAATCCAAGAAACCGAGAAACCATGAAACCAAGAAAATAAGAAAGTAAGAAAATAAGAAGCTAAGAAATTAGGAAACTAAGAAACTAAGAAACTAAGAAACTAAGAAACAAAGAAACTAAGAAACTAAGAAACTAAGAAACTAAGAAACTAAGAAACTAAGAAACTAAGAAACCAAGAAACTAAGAAACTAAGAAACTAAGAAACCAAGAAACTAAGAAACTAAGAAACTAAGAAACTAAGAAACTAAGAAACTAAGAAACTAAGAAACCAAGAAACCAAGAAACTAAGAAACTAAGAAACTAAGAAACCATAGAACTATGAAACTAAGAAACTAAGAAACTAAGAAACTAAGAAATTACGAAACTAAGAGAAACCAAGAAACTAGGAAACTGAAACCAAGAAACTAAATCTAAGAACCAAGAAAAGAAACTAAGAAACTAAGAAACTAAGAACCAAGAACTAAGCAACCAAGAAACTAAGAAACAAGAAAACAAGAATAAGAAACCAAGAAACCAAGAAACCAAGAAACTAAGAAACTAAGAAACCAAAGAAACTTAAAATGAAACTAAGAAACCAAGAAACCAACAAGAACTAAGAAACCAGACTAAGAAACCAAGAAACTAAGAAACAAACTAAGAAAACCAAGAAACTAAGAAACTAAGAAACTAAGAAACTAAGAAACAAGAAACCAAGAAACTAAGAACAAGAAACTAAGAAACTATGAATCAAGAAACTAAGAAACTAAGAAACTATGAAACTAAGAAACTAAGAACCAAGAAACTAAGAAACCAAGAAATAAGAAACTAAGAACCAAGAAACTCCAACTAAGAAACTAAGAAACCAAGAACTATGAAACTAAGAAACCAAGAAATCAAGAAACTAAGAAAGTAAGAAACTAAGAATCTAAGAAACTCAGAAACTAAGAAGCCAAGAAAATAAGAAACTAAGATACTAAGAAACTAAGAAACTATGAAACCAAGAAACCATGAAACCAAGAAACTAAGAAACTAAGAAACTAAGAAACTAAGAAACTATGAGAAACTAAGAAACTATGAAACTAAGAAACCAAGAACCAAGAAACTAAGAAACCAAGAAACCAAGAAACTAAGAAACCAAGAAACCAAGAAACTAAGAAACTAAGAAAACTAAGAAACCAAAACCAAGAAACTAAGAACTAACTAAACTAAGAACTAAGAAACTAAGAAACTGAGAAACTAAGAAACTAAGAAACCAAGACACTAAGAAACTAAGAAACCAAGAAACCAAGAAACTAAGAAACTAAGAAACTAAGAAACTAAGAAACTAAGGAACCAAGAATCCAAGAAACCAAGAAACTAAGAAACTAAGAAACTAAGAAACCAAGAATCTAAGAAACTAAGAAACTAAGAAGCTAGGAAACTAAGAAACCAATAAACCAAGAAACTAAGAAGCTAAGAAACTAAGAAATCAAGAAACTAAGAAACTAAGAAACCAAGATACCAAGAAACACAGAAACTAAGAAACTAAGACACTAACAAAACAAGAAAGTAAGATACTAAGAAACTAAGAAACTATTAAACTAAGAAACTAAGAAACCAAGAATACAAGTAACAAAGAAACTAAGAAACTAAGAAACCAAGAATCCAAGAAACTAAGAAACTAAGAAACTAAGAAGGTAAGTTACTAAGAAACTATGAAACTAAGAAACTAAGAATCTAAGAAACTAAGAGACCAAGAAACCAAGAAACCAAGAAACCAAGAAACCTAGAAACTAAGAAACTAAGAAACTAAGAAACTAAGAAAGAAAGAAACCAAGAACCCAAGAAACTAAGAAACTAAGAATCTAAGAAACTAAGAAACTAAGAATCTAAGAAACCAAGAAACCAAGAAACCAAGAAACTAAGAAACTGAGAAACTAAGAAACCAAGAATACAAGAAACCGAGAAACCATGAAACCAAGAAAATAAGAAAATAAGAAAATAAGAAACTAAGAAATTAAGAAACTAAGAAACTCAGAAACAAGGAAACCAAGAAACCAAGAAACTAAGAAACTAAGAAACTAAGAAACTAAGAAACTAAGAAACTAAGCAACTAACTAACTAAGAAACTAGGAATCTAAGAAACTAAGAGACTAAGAAAGAAGGAAACCAAGAAACCAAGAAACTAAGAAACTCAGAAACTAAGGAACTAAGAAACTAGGAAACTATGAAACCAATAAACTAAGAAACTAAGAAACTAAGAAACTAAGAAGCTAAGAAACTAAGAAAGCTAACCAAGAAACCAAGAAACTAAGAAACTAAGAAAACCGAGAAACTAAGAAACCAAGAAACTAAGAAACTAAGAAACAAGAAACTAAGAAACTAAGAAACTGTAAGAAACTAAGAAACTAAGAAACTAAGAAACCAAGACTCAGAAACTAAGAAACTAAGAAACTAAGAAACTAAGAAACTAAGAAACTAAGAAACTAAGAAACTAAGAAACTAAGAAACTAAGAAACTACGAAACTAAGAAACTAAGAAACTAAGAAACTAAGAAACTAAGAAACTGAGAAACTAAGAAACCAAGAAACTAAGAAACTAAGAAACTAAGAAACTAAGAAACTAAGAAACTAAGAAACTAAGAAACCAAGAACCCAAGAAACCAAGAAAGAACTAAGAAACCAAGAAACTAAGAAACTAAGAACCAAGAAACTAAGAAACTAAGAAACCAAGAAACTAAGAAGATTGAAACCAAGAAACCAAGAAACTAAGAAACCATGAAACTAAGAAACTAAGAAACCATGAAACCAAGAAACTAATAAACCTAGAAACCAAGATACCAACATAACAAGAAACCAAGAAACCAAGAAACCAAGAAACCAAGAAACTAAGAAACTAAGAAACTAAGAAACTAAGAAACCAAGAAACCAAGAAACCAAGAAACCAAGAAACTAAGAAACTAAGAAACTAAGAAACTAAGAAACTAAGAAACTAAGAAACTAAGAATCTAAGAAACTAAGAATCTAAGAAACTAGGAAACTAAGAAACCTAGAAACCAGGAAACTGAGAAACTATGAATCTAAGAAGCTGAGAAATTAAGAAACTAAGAAACTATGAAACGAAGAAACTAAGAAACTAAGAAACAAAGAAACTAGAAACTATGAACCAAGAAACTAAGAAACTAAGAAAAGGAGAAACTAAGAAACTAAGAAACTAACTAACTAAGAAACTAGGAAACTAAGAAACTGAGATACTAAGAAACTAAGAAACTAAGAAACCAAGAAACTAAGAAACTAAGAAACTATGAAACTAGGAAACTAAGAAACTAACTAACAAAGAAACTAGGAAACTAAGAAACCAATAAACCAAGAAACTAAGAAACTAAGAAACAAAGAAACTAAGAAACTAAGAAACTAAGAAACTAAGAAACTACGAAAATAAGAAACTAAGAAACAAGGATACCAAGATACCAGGAAACTAAGAAACTAAGAAACTAAGAAACTAAGAAACTACAAGAAACCAAGAAACCAAGAAACTAAGAAACTAAGAAAACCAAGAAACTAAGATACTAAGTAACTATGAAACCATGAAACCAAGAAACTAAGAAACTAAGAAACAAAGAAACTAAGAAACCAAGAAACTAAGAAACTAAGAAACTAAGAAACTAAGAAACCAAGAATCCAAGAAACCAAGAAACTAAGAAACTAAGAAACTAAGAAACTAAGAAACTAAGAAACTAACTAACTAAGAAACTAGGAAACTAAGAAACCAATAAACCAAGAAACTAAGAAACTAAGAAACTAAGATACTAAGAAACCAGGAAACTAAGAAACTAAGAAACTAAGAAGCTAAGTTGCTAAGAAACTATGAAGCTATGAAACTAAGAAACTAAGAAACTAAGAAACTAAGAAACAAAAAAACTAGGAAACTTAGAATCTAAGAAACTAAGAAACTAAGAAACTAAGAAACTAAGAAACTAAGAAACTGAGAAACTAAGAAACTAAAAAACTAAGAAACCAAGAAACTAAGAAACCAAGAAACTAAGAAACTAAGAAGCTATGAAACTAAGAAACTAAGAACTAAGAAACTAACAAACCAAGAAACTAGAAACTAAGAAACTAAGAAACTAAGAACCAAGAAACTAAGAAACCAAGAAACTAAGAAACTAAGAAACCAAGAAACTAAGGGAACTAGAAACTAAGAAACTAAGAAACTAAGAAACTAAGAACCAAGAAAACCAAGAAACTAACAACCTAAGCATCTAAGAAACTAAGAAACCAAGAAACCAAGAAACTAAGAAACTATGAAACCAAGAAACTGAGAAACTAAGAAACAAGAAACTAAGAAACTAAGGAAACTAAGAAACTAAGAAACTTAAGAAACTAAGAAACTAAGAAAAGGGAAACTAAGAAACTAAGAAACTAAGAAACTAAGAAACTAAGAACCTAAGAAACTAAGAAACTAAGAAACTAAGACACTAACAAAACAAGAAACTAAGAAACTAAGAACCTGAGAAACTAAGAAACTAAGAAACTAAGAAACTATGAAACCAAGAATCCAAGAAATTATGAAACTAAGAAACTAAGAAACCAAGAATACAAGTAACAAAGAAACTAAGAAACTAAGAAACTAAGAAACAAAGAAACCAAGAAACTAAGAAACTAAGAAACTAAGAAACTAAGAAACTAAGAAACCAACAAACCAAGAAACCAAGAAACTAAGAAACTAAGAAACTAAGAAACTATGAAACTAAGAAACCAAGAATCGAAGAAACCAAGAAACTAAGAATCTAAGAAACTAAGAAACTAAGAAACTAAGAAACTAAGAAACTAAGAATCTAAGATACCAAGAAACCAAGAAGCCAAGAAGCTTAGAAACTAAGAAACTAAGAAACTAAGAACCTAAGGAACCAAGAATCCAAGAAACCAAGAAACTAAGAAACTAAGAAACTAAGAAACTAAGAATCTAAGAAACTAAGAAACTAAGTAACTAAGAAACTAACTAACTAAGAAACCAAGATCCTAAGAAACTAAGAAAGTAAGAAACCAAGAAACCAAGAAAACTAGAAACCAAGACACCAAGAAACTAAGAAACTAAGAAACTAAGAAACCAAGAAACTAAGAAACCAAGAAACTACCAAACTAAGAAACCAAGAAACTAAGAAACTAAGAAAGAAGAAACTAAGAATCTAAGAAACTAAGAAACTAAGAAACTAAGAAACCAAGAAACTAAGGAAACTAAAAGAAACCAAGAACCAAGAAACTAATAAACTAAGAAGCTAGAAAACTAGGATACTAAGAAACTAAGAAACTAAGAAACTATGAATCTAAGAAACTAAGAAACTAAGAAACCATGAAACCAAGAAACCAAGAAACTAAGAAACTAAGAAACAAAGAAAAGAAACCAAGAAACTAAGAAACTATGAAAACTAAGAAACCAAGAAACTAAGAAACCAAGAAACCAAGAAACTAAGAAACTAAGAAACCAGATACAAACCAGCTAAGAAACTAAGAAACAAAGAAACTAAGAAACTAAGAAACTAAGAAGCCAAGAAACTAAGAAACTAAGAAACTAAGAATCTAAGAAACTAAGAAGCCAAGAAACTAAGAAACTAAGAAACTAGGAAACTAAGAAACTAAGAAACTGAGAAACTATAAAACTAAGAAACTAAGAAACTAAGAAACCAAGAAACTAAGAAACAAAGAAACCAAGAAAATAAGAAACTAAGAAACTGCGAAACTAAGAAACTAACTAACTAAGAATCCAACATACTAAGAAACTAAGAAACCAAGAATCCAAGAAACCAAGGAACTAAGAAACCAAGAAACTAAGAACCTAAGAAACCAAGCAGCTACGCAACTAAGAAACTAAGAAAACTAAGAAACTAAGAAACTAAGAAACTAAGAAACTAAGAAACTAAGAAACTATGGAAAACTAAGAAACTGAAACTAAGAACCAAGAAACTAAGAAACCAAGAAACTAGGAACCAAGAAACTAAGAAACCAAGAACCAGAAACTAAGAAAACCAAGAACCAAGAACCAAGAAACCAAGAAACTAAGAAACCAAGAAACCAAGAAACTAAGAAACTAAGAAACTAAGAAACTATGAAACCAATGAAACTACGAGAAACTAAGAAACTAAGAAACTAAGAAACTAAGAAACCAAGAAACCAAGAAACTAAGAAACCAAGAACCAAGAAACTAAGAAACCAAGAAACCAAGAAACTACAAGAAACTAAGAAACTAAGAAACCAAGAACCAACGAATCTAAGAAACCAACAAACTAAGAAACCAAGAAACTAAGAAACTATGAAACTATGAAACTAAGAAACTAATAAACTAAGAAACTAAGAAACTAAGAAACTAAGAAACAAGGAAACCAAGAAACCAAGAAACTAAGAAACTATGAAACTATGAAACTAAGGATCTAAGAAACTAGGAAACTAAGAAACCAATAAACTAAGAAACTAAGAAACTAAGAAACCAAGAAACCAAGAAACCAAGAATCCAAGAAACCAAGAAACTAAGAAACTAAGAAACTAAGAAACTAAGAAACTAAGAAACCAAGAATCAAAGAAACCAAGAAACCAAGAAACCAAGAAACTAAGAAACTAAGAAACCAACAAACCAAGAAGAAACTAAGAAACTAAGAAACCAAGAACCAAGAAACTAAGAAACTAAGAAACTAAGAAACTAAGGGATAAAAAAACCAAGAAACTAAGGAACTAAGAAAACTAGGAAACTAAGAAACCAAGAAACTAAGATACTAAGAAACCAAGAACCAAGAACTAAGAAACTAAGAAACCAAGAAAACTAAGAAACTAAGAAACTAAGAAACTAAGAAACCAAGGAACCAAGAAACCAAGAAACTAAGAAACTAAGAAACCAAGAACCAAGAAACTAAGAAACTAAGAAACTAAGGAAACTAAGAAACCAAGAAACTAAGAAACCAAGAAACTAAGAATTCAACAAACCAAGAAACTAAGAAGCTAAGAACTAAGAAACTGAGAAACTAAGAAACTAAGAAAACCAAGAAACTAAGAAACTAAGAAACTAAGAAACTAAGAAACCAAGAAACCAAGAAACTAAGAAACTAAGAAACTAAGTAACTAAGAAACTATGAAACTAAGAAACCAATAAACTAAGAAACTAAGAAACTAAGAAACCAAGAAACCAAGAAACCAAGAATCCAAGAAACCAAGAAACTAAGAAACTAAGAAACTAAGAAACTAAGAAACTAAGAAACTAAGAAACCAAGAATCCAAGAAACCAAGAAACTACGAAACTAAGAAACTAAGAAACTAAGAAACTAAGAAACTAAGAAACTAGGAAACTAAGAAACGAGGAATCCAGGAAACTGAGAAACTAAGAAACTAAGAACCAAGAAACCAAGAAACTAACAAACTAAGAAACCAATAACCTAATAATCCACGTAACTCAGTAAATAAGAAACCAAGAAACTAAGAAACTAAGAAACTAAGAAACTAAGAAACTAAGAAACTAAGAAACTAAGAAACTAAGAAACTAAGAAACTAAGAAACTAAGAAACTAAGAAACCAAGAAACTAAGAAACTAAGAAACTAAGAAGCTAAGAAACTAAGAAAACCAAGAAACTCAAGAAACTAAGAAACTAAGAAACCAAGAAACTAAGAAACTATGAAGCTATGAAATTAAGAAACTAAGGAGCTAAGAAACTAAGAAACTAAGAAACAAAGAAACCAAGAAACCCAGAAACTAAGAAACTAAGAAACCAAGATCCCACGAAACTAAGAAACTAAGAAACTAGGAAACTAAGAAACCAATAAACTAAGGAACTAAGAAACTAAGAAACCAAGGAACCAAGATACCAAGAAACCAAGAAACTAAGAAACTAAGAAACTAAGAAACTAAGAAACTAAGAAACTAAGAAACTAAGAAACTAAGAAACCACGAATCTATGAAACCAAAAAACTATGAAACTAAGAATCTAAGAATCTAAGAGACTATGGAACTGAGAAACTAAGAAACTAGGAAACTAAGAAATTAAGAAACAAAGAAAAACCAAGAAACCAAGAAACTAAGAAACTAAGAAACCAAGAAACCAAGAAACCAAGAAACCAAGAAACCAAGAAACGAAGAAACTAAGAACCAAGAAACTAAGAAACCAAGAAACTAAGAACCAAGAAACTAGGAATCCAGAAAGTAAGAACTAAGAAACCAAGAAACTAAGAAACCAAGAACCAAGAAACCAAGAAACTAAGGAAACTAAGAAACCAAGAAACCAAGGAAACTAAGAAACTAAGAAACCAAGAAACTAAGAAACCAAGATACCAAGAACCAAGAAACCAGAAGAACTAAGAAACCAAGAAACCAAGAAACCAAGAAACAAAGAAACTACGAAACCAAGAAACTATGAAACTAAGAAACTAGGAAACTAAGAAACCAATAAACCAAGAAACTAAGAAACCAAGAAACCAAGAAACCAAGAAACTTAGAAACTAAGAAACGAAGAAACTATGATCCTAAGGAACCAAGAATCCAAGAAACCAAGAAACTAAGAAACTAAGAAACTAAGAAACTAAGAAACTAAGAAACTAAGAAACTAAGAAACTAAGAAACTAAGAAACTAAGAAACTAAGAAACTAAGAAACTAAGAAACTAAGAAACTAAGAAACTAAGAAACTAAGAAACTAAGAAACTATGAAACTAAGAAACTAATAAACTAAGAAACTAAGAAACTAAGAAACCAAGAAACCAAGAAACTAAGAAACTAAGAAACTAAGAAACTAAGAAACTAAGAAACTAAGAAACCAAGAATCCAAGAAACCATGAAACTAAGAAACTAAGAAACTAAGAAACTAAGAAACTATGAAACTAAGAAACTAAGAAACTAAGAAACTAAGAAACTAAGAAACTAAGACATTAAGAAACCAAGAATATAAGAAACCAAGAAACTATGAAACTAAGATACTGAGAAACTAAGAAAGTATGAAACTAAGAAACTGAGAAGCCAAGAAAGTAAGAAACCAAGAAACTAAGAAACTAAGAAACTAAGAAACTAAGAAACTAAGAAACTAGGAAACTAAGAAACAAAGAAACTAAGAAACTAAGAAACTAAGAAACTATGAAACTAAGAAACTGAGAAACCAAGAAACTAAGAAACTAAGAAACTAAGAAACTAAGAAACTAAGAAACTAAGAAACTAAGAAACGAAGAAACTAAGAAACTAAGAAACTAAGAAACTAAGAAACTAAGAAACTAAGAAACTAGGAACCAGAGAAACAAAGAAACTTAGAAACTAAGAAACGAAGAAACTATGAAACCAAGAAACCAAGAAACCAAGAAACAAAGAAACAAAGAAACTAAGAAACTAAGAAACTATGAAACTAAGAAACTAAGAAACTAAGAAAACCAAGAAACTAAGAAACAAAGAAACCTAGAAACTAAGAAACCAAGAAAATAAGAAACTAAGAAATTAAGAAACTAAGAAACTAAGAAACAAACAAACCAAGAAACCGAGAAACCAATAAACCAATAAACCAAGAAACTAAGAAACTAAGAAACAAAGAAACTAAGAAACCAAGAAACCAAGAAACTAAGAAACTAAGAAACTAAGAAACTAAGAAACTAAGAAACTAAGAACTAAGAAACTAAGAAACTAAGAAACTAAGAAACTAAGAAACTAAGAAACTAAGAAACCAAGAAACCAAGAAACTAAGAAAATAAGAAACTAAGGAACTAAGAAACAAAGAAATTAAGATACTAAGAAACTAAGAAACTAAGCAACTAAGAAACCAAGAAACCAAGAAACCATGAAACTAAGAAACTAAGAAACCAGAAACCAAGAAACTAAGAAACTAGGATACTAAGAAACTAAGAAACTAGGAAACTAAGAAACTAAGAAACTAAGAAACCAAGAATCCAAGAAACCAAGAAACTAAGAAACTATGAAACTAAGAAACTAGGGAAACAAGAAATCCAAGAAACTAAGAAACCACGTACCTAAGAAACTAAGAAACTAAGAAACTAAGAAACTACGAAAAAGAAGAAACTAAGAAACCATGAAGCCAAGAACCAAGAAACTAAGAAACTAAGAAACTAAGAAACTAAGAAACTAAGAAACTAAGAAAATAAGAAACAAATAATACAAGAAACCAAGAAACTAAGAAAGTAAGAAACTAAGAAACTAAGAAACTAAGAAACTAAGAAACTAAGAAGCCAAGAAACTAAGAAACTAAGAAACTAATAAACTAAGAAACTAAGAAACTAAGAAACTAAGAAACTAAGAAGCTAAGAAACTAAGAAGCCATGAAACTAAGAAACCAAGAAACTAAGAAACTAAGAAACTAAGAAAACTAAGAAACCAAGAAGAAACTAAGACACAAATAAACCAAGAAACTACGAAACTAAGAAACCAATAAACCAAGAAACTAAGAAACTATGAAACTAAGAAACCAAGAAACCAAGAAACTAAGAAACTAAGAAACTAAGAAACTCAGAAACCAAGAAGCCAAGAAACTAAGAAACTAAGATACTACGAAACTAAGAAACTATGAAACTAAGAAACTAAGAAACCAAGAATCGGTGAAACCAAGAAACTATGAAACTAAGAAACAAAGAAAATAAGAAACTAAGAAACTAAGAAACTAAGAAACTAAGAAACTAAGATACTAAGAAACTAAGAAATTAAGAAACAAAGAAACTAAGAAACTCAGAAACTAAGAAACTAAGAAACCAAGAAACTAAGAAACCATGAAACCAAGAAACTAAGAAGCTAAGAAACTAAGAAACTAAGAAATTAAGAAACAAAGAAACTAAGAAACTCAGAAACTAAGAAACTAAGAAACTAAGAAACTAAGAAACTCAGAAACTAAGAAGCCAAGAAACTAAGAAACTAAGAAAAACCAAGAACTAACCAAGAAACTAAGAAACTAAGAAACTAAGAAACCAAGAAACCAAGTAAGAACTCAAGAAACCAAGGCTATGAAAACTAAGAAACTAAGAATTCAAGAACCAAGAAACTAAGAAACCAAGAAACTAAGAAACTAAGAAAACCAAGAAACTAAGAAACCCAAGAAACCAAGAAACTAAGAAACTAAGAAACTAAGAAACTAGAAACTAAATTAAGAAACCATGAAGAAACTAAGAAACTAAGAAACTAAGAAACTAAGAAACTAAGAAACTCAAGAAACTAAGAAACTAAGAAACTAAGAAACCAAGAAACTAAGAAACCAAGAACTCCAAGAACTAAGAAACTATGAAAACCAAGAAACTAAGAAACTAAGAAACTAAGAAACTAAGAAACTAAGAAAAACTAAGGAACTCAGAAACTAAGAAACTAAGAAACTAAGAAACTAAGAAACTAAGAAACTAAGAAGCTAAGAAACTAAGAACTAAGAAACTAAGGAACAAAGAAACTAAGAAACTAAGGAACTAAGAAACTAAGAAACCAAGAACTAAGAAACTAAGAAACTAAGAAACTAAGAAACTAAGAATCTGAGAATATAAGAAGCTAAGAAATTAAGAAACTAAGAAACTAGGAAACTAAGAATCTAAGAAACATAGAAACCAAGAAACCAAGAAACTAAGAAAATAAGAAACTAAGAGGCTAAGAAATTAAGAAACTAAGAAACTAAGAAACTAAGAAACTTAGAAACTAAGAAACTAAGAATCTAAGAAACTAAGAAACTAAGAAACTACGCAACTAAGGAACAAAGAAGATAAGAAACTAAGAAACTAAGAAACTAGGAAACTAAGAAACTAAGAAACTAAGAAACTAAGAAACTAAGAAACTAAGAAACTAAGAAAGTAAGAAACTAAGAAACTAAGAAACTATGAAACTAAGAAACTAAGAGACTAAGAAAGAAGGAAACGAAGAAACCAAGAAACTAAGAAACTAAGAAACAAAGAAGCTAAGAAAAAAGAAATCAAGAAACCGAGAAACTAAGAAACTAAGAAACCAAGAAACTAAGAAGGTAAGTTGCTAAGAAACTATGAAGCTAGGAAATTAAGAAACTAAGGAGCTAAGAAACTAAGAAACTAAGAAACAAAGAAACCAAGAAACCAAGAAACCAAGAAACTAAGCAACTAAGAAACTAGGAAACTAAGAAACTAAGAAACTAAGAAACAAAGAAACAAAGAACCCAAGAAACCAAGAAACTAAGAAACTAAGAAACCATGAAACCAAGAAACTAAGAAACTTATGAAAACCAAGAAACCAAGAAACTAAGAAACCAAGAAACCAAGAAACTAAGAAACCAAGAAACCAAGAAACTACAAGAACCAAAGAAACCAAGAAACTAAGAAACCAAGAAACCAAGAAACCAAGAAACTAAGAAACCAAGAAACTAAGAAACCAAGAAACCAAGAAACTAAGAAACTAAGAAAACTAAGAAACTAAGAAACCAAGAAACTAAGAACTAAGAAACCAAGAACCAAGAAACCAAGAAACTAAGAAACTGAGAAACTAAGAAAATAAGAAGCTAAGATACTAAGAAACTAAGAATCAAGGAAACCATGAAACTAAGAAACTATGATACTAAGAAACTAAGAAACTAAGAAACTAAGAAACTAAGAAACTAAGAAACTAAGAAACTAAGAAACTAAGAAACTAAGAAACTAAGAAACTAAGAAACTAAGAAACTAAGAATCTAAGAAACCAAGAAACCAAGAATCCAAGTAACAAGGAAACTAAGAAACTAAGAAACCAAGAATCCAAGAAACCAAGAAACTATGAAACTAAGAAACTAAGAAACAAAGAAACTAACTAACTAAGAAACTAAGAAACCAAGAATCCAAGAAACCAAGAAACTAAGAAACTAAGAAACTAAGAAACTATGAGAACCAAGAACCAAGAAACTAAGAAACTAAGGAACCAAGAAACCTAGAAACTAAGAACCCAAGAAACCAAGAAACTAAGAATCTAAGAACCAACGAAACTAAGAAACTAAGAAACTAAGAAACTAAGATACTAAGAAACTAAGAAACTAGGAAACCAAGAAACTAAGAAACTAAGAAACTAAGAAATTAAGAAACTAAGAAACTAAGAAACAAGGAAACCAAGATACCAGGAAACTAAGAAACTATGAAACTAAGAAACTAAGAAACTAAGAACCTAAGGAAACAAGAATCAAAGAAACCAAGAAACTAAGAAACTAAGAAACTAAGAAACTAAGAAACTAAGAATCTAAGAAACTAAGAAACTAAGAAACTAAGAAACTATGAACCAAGAAACCAAGAACAAGAAACTAAGAAACCAAGAAATTAAGAACCAAGAACCAAGAAACTAAGGGAAACCAAGAAACCAAGAAACTAAGCTAAGAAACTAAGAAGCTATGAAACTAAGAAACTAAGAACTAAGGAAACCAAGAAACTAAGAAACTAAGAAACTAAGAAACCAAGAAACCATGAAACTAAGAAACCAAGAAAACTAAGAAACTAAGAAACCAAGAAACTAAGAACCAATGTAAGAAACTAAGAACTAAGAAACTAAGGAACTATGAAACTAAAAAACTAAAAAACTAAGAAACTAAGAAACTAAGGAACTAAGAAACTAAGAACTAAGAAACTAAGGAACCAAGAAACTAAGAAACTAAGAAACTAAGAAACTAAGAACTAAGAAACTAAGAAACCAAGAAACTAAGAAACCAAGAACTAAGAAACTAAGAAACCAAGAAACCACAGAAACTAAGAAACCAAGAAACTAAGAAACTAAGAATCTAAGAAACTAAGAAACTAAGAAACTAAGAAACTAAGAAAGTGAGAAACTAAGAAACTAACAAAACAAGAAACTAAGAAACTAAGAAACTAAGAAACTAAGAAACTAAGAAACTAAGAAACAAAGAAACCAAGAAACCAAGAAACTAAGAAACTAAGAAACTAAGAAACTAAGAAACTAAGAAACCAACAAACGTAGAAACCAAGAAACTAAGAAACTAAGAAACTAAGAAACTAAGAAATCAAGAAACTAAGAAACTAAGATACTAAGAAACTTAGAAACCAAGAAACTAAGAAACTAAGAAACTAAGAAACAAGGTAACCAAGAAACCAAGAAACTAAGAAACTATCAAACTAAGAAACTAAGAAACTAAGAAACTAGGAAACTAAGAAACCAAGAAACTAAGAATGTAAGAAACCACGAAACTAAGAAACAAAGAAACTAAGAAACTAAGAAACTAAGAAACTAAGAAACTAAGAAACTAAGAAACTATGAAACTAAGGAACTATGAAACTAAGAAACTAAGAAGCTAAGAAACTAAGAAATTAAGAAACTAAGAAGCTAAGAAACTAAGAAACTATTAAACTAAGAAACTAAGAAACTAAGAAACTAAGAAACTCAGAAACTAAGAAACTAAGAACCAAAGAAACTAAGAACTAAGAAACTAAGAAACTAAGAAACTAAGAAACTAAGAAACTAAGAACCAAGAAACTAAGAAACTATGAAAAACCAAGAAACCAAGAAACTAAGAAACTAAGAAACTAAGAAACTAAAGAACCACCAAGAAACTAAGAAACTAAGAAACTAAGAAACTAAGAATCTAGGAAACTAAGAGACTAAGAAACTATGAAACCAAGAAACCAAGAAGCCAAGAAACTAAGAAACTAAGGAACCAAGAATCCAAGAATCCAAGAAACTAAGAAAATAAGAAACTAAGAAACTAAGAATCTAAGAAACTAAGAAACTAAGAAACTATGAAACTAAGAAACTAAGAAACTACGAAACTATGAAACTAAGAAACTAAGAAACTAAGAAACTAAGAAACTAAGAAACTAAGAAACTAAGAAACTAAGAAACTAAGAAACTATGAAACAAAGAAACCAAGAAACCAAGAAACTAAGAAACTAAGTAACTAAGAAACTAAGAAACTAAGAAACCAACAAACCAAGAATCCAAGAAACTAAGAATCTGAGAAACTAAGAAACTATGAAACTAAGAAACCAAGAATCGAAGAAACCAAGAAACTAAGAATCTAAGAAACTAAGAAACTAAGAAACTAACTAACTAAGAAACTAGGAAACTATGAAACTATGTAACTATGAAACCAAGAAACTAAGAAACTAACAAACTAAGAAACTAAGAAACTAAGAAACGAAGAAACTAAGAAACTAAGAAACTAAGAAACAAAGAAACCAAGAAACCAAGAAACCAAGAAACTAAGAAACTAAGAAACTAAGAAACTAAGAATCTAAGAAACCAAGAAACCAAGAAACCAAGAACCCAAGAAACTTAGAAACGAAGAAACTAAGATCCTAAGGAACCAAGAATCCAGGAAACCAAGAAACTAAGAAACTAAGAAACTAAGAAACTAAGAATCTAGGAAACTAAGAAACTAAGAAACTATGAAACCAAGATACCAAGAAGCCAAGAAACTAGGAAACTAAGAAACTAAGTAACTATGAAACCAAGAAACCAAGAAACTAAGAAACTAAGAAACTAAGAAACTAAGAAACTAAGAAACCAAGAAACTAAGAAACTAAGAAACTAAGAAACTAAGAAACTAAGAAACTAAGAAACTAAGAAGCCAAGAAAATACGAACTGAAGAAACTAAGAAACCAAGAAACTATGAAACTAAGAAACCACAAATCTAAACTAAGAAACCAAGAAACTAAGAATTGAAACTAAAAGAAACCAAGAACCAAGAAACCAAGGAGCCAAGAAACTAAGAAACTATGAAACTATGAAACTAAGAAACTACGAAACAAAGAAACTAAGAAACTAAGAAACTAAAAAACTAAGAAGCCAAGAAGCTAAGAAACTAAGAAACTACGAATCTAAGAAACTAAGAAGCCAAGAAACTAAGAAACTAAGACTCCAAGAAACTTAGAAACTAAGAAACTAAGAAACAAAGAAACTAAGAAAATAAGAAACTAAGAATCCAAGAAACCAATAAACCAAGAAACTAAGAAACTAAGAAACTAAGAAACCAAGAAACTAAGAAACTAAGAAACTAAGAAACTAAGAAACTAAGAAACTAAGAAACAAAGAAACCAAGAATCCAAGAAACCAAGAAACTAAGAAACTAAGAAACTAAGAATCTAAGAAACTAAGAAACTACGTAACTATGAAACCAAGAAACCAAGAAACTAGGAAACTAGGAAACTAAGAATCTCAGAAACTAAGAAACAAAGAAACTAAGAAAATAAGAAACTAAGAACCCAAGAAACCGAGAAACCAAGAAACCAAGAAAATAAGAAACTAAGAAGCTAAGAAACTAAGAAACTAAGAAACTATGAAACTAAGAAACTAAGAAACTAAGAAACGAAGAAGCCAAGAAACTAAGAAACTAAGATACTAAGAAACTTAGAAACTAAGAAACTAAGAAACTAAGAAACCAAGAAACCGAGAAACCAAGAAACCAAGAAACTAAGAAACTAAGAAACTAAGAAACTAAGAAACTAAGAAACTAAGAAACTAAGAAACTAAGAAACTAAGAAACTAAGAATCTAAGAAACTAAGAAACTACGTAACTATGAAACCAAGAAACCAAGAAACTAGGAAACTAAGAAACTAAGAATCTCAGAAACTAAGAAACAAAGAAACTAAGAAAATAAGAAACTAAGAACCCAAGAAACCGAGAAACCAAGAAACCAAGAAAATAAGAAACTAAGAAGCTAAGAAATTAAGAAACTAAGAAACTAAGAAACTAAGAAACTAAGAAACTAAGAAACTAAGAAACTAAGAAACTAAGAAACCAAGAAACCAAGAAACTAAGAAACTAAGAAACTAAGAAGCTAAGATGCTAAGAAACTCATAAACTAAGAAACTAAGAAACTAAGAAACTATGAAACTAAGAAACTAAGAAACCAAGAACGCAAGAAACCAAGAAACTAAGAAACAAAGAAGCTAAGAAACCTGAAACCAAGAAACCAAGAAACTAAGAAACTAAGAATCTAAGAAACTGAGAAACTATGATACTAAGAAACAAGAAACTACCAAACAAAGAAACTAAGAAACTAAGAAACAAAGAAACTAAGAAACAAGAAAACTAAGAAACTAAGATACTAAGAGACTATGAAACTAAGAAACTAAGAAACTAAGAAACTAAGAAACTAAGAAACTAAGAAAGTAAGAAAGAAAGAAACTAAGAAACTAAGAAACTAAGAAACTAAGAAAGGACGATACTAAGAAACTAAGAAACCAAGAAACTAAGAAATTAAGAAACAAAGAAACTAACAAACTAAGAAACTAAGAAACTAAGAAACTAAGAAACTAAGAAACTAAGAAACTAAGAAACCAAGAAACTAAGAAACTAAGAAACTAAGAAACTAAGAAACTAAGAAACTAAGAAACCAAGAAACTAAGAAGAAACCAAGAAACTAAGAAACTAAGAAACTAAGAAACCAACAAACCAAGAAGCCAAGAAACTAAGAAACCAAGAAACCAAGAAACTAAGAAACTAAGAAACAAAGAAGCTAAGAAACCAGAAACAAGAAACCAAGAAACTAAGAAACTAAGAAACTGAGAAACTACGAAACTAAGAACCAAGGAACCGAGAAACCAAGAAACTAAGAAACTAAGAATCTAAGAATCTAAGAAGCTAAGAAATTAAGAAACTAAGAAACTAAGAAACTAAGAAACTAAGAAACTAACAAACCAAGAAACCACGAAACTAAGAAACCAAGAAACTAAGAAACTAAGAAACTAAGAAACTAAGAAGCTAAGAAACTAAGAAACCAAGAAACTAAGAAACTAAGAAACAAAGAAACTAAGAAACTAAGAAACTAAGAAACTAAGAAACTAAGAAACCAAGAAACCAAGAAACTAAGAAACTAAGAAACCAAGAATCCAAGAAACCAAGAAACTAAGAAACTAAGAAACTAAGAAACTAAGAAACTAAGAAACTAAGAAACTAAGAAACTAAGAAACTAAGAAACTAAGAAACTAAGAAACTAAGAAACTAAGAAACTAAGAAACCAGGAAACTAAGAAACTAAGAAACTAAGAAACTAAGAAACTAAGAAACTAAGAAACCAGGAAACTAAGAAACTAAGGAACTAAGAAACTAAGAAACTAAGAAACTAGGAAAGTATGGAAATAGGAAACTATGATACTAAGAAACTAAGAAACTAAGAAACTAGGAAAGTATGGAAATAGCAAACAAAGAAACTAAGAAACTAAGAAAAAGGAAACTAAGAAACTAAGAAACTACGAAACTAAGAAACTAAGAAACTAAGAAACCAAGAAACTACGAAACTAAGAAACTAAGAAACTATGAATCTAAGAAACTAAGAAACTAAGAAACAAAGAAACCAAGAAACCAAGAAACTAAGAAACTAAGAAACTAAGAAACTAAGAAACTAAGAAACTAAGAAACTAAGAAACTAAGAAACTAAGAAACCAAGAAACTAAGAAACTAAGAAACTAAGAAACTAAGAAACTAAGAAACTAAGAAACTAAGAAACCAAGAAACTAAGAAACTAAGAAACTAAGAAACTAAGAAACTAAGAAACCAAGAAACTAAGAAACTAAGAAACTAAGAAACTAAGAAACTAAGAAACTAAGAAACTAAGAAACTAAGAAACTAAGAAACTAAGAAACTAAGAAACTAAGAAACTAAGAAACTAAGAAACTAAGAAACTAAGAAACTAAGAAACTAAGAAACTAAGAAACTAAGAAACTAAGAAACTAAGAAACTAAGAAACTAAGAAACTAAGAAGCTATGAAACTAAGAAACTACGAAACTAAGAAACTAAGAAGACAAGAAACTAAGAAACTAAGGAACTAAGAAACTAAGAAACTAAGAAACTAAGAAACTAAGAAACTAAGAAACTAAGAAACTAAGAAACTAAGAAACTAAGAAACTAAGAAACTAAGAAACTAAGAAACTAAGAAACCAAGAAGCCAAGAAGCCAAGAAACCAAGAAACTAAGAAACTAAGAAACTAAGAAACTAAGAAACTAAGAAACTAAGAAACGAAGATACTAAGAAACTAAGAAACTAAGAAACTAAGAAACTAAGAAACTATGAAACCAAGAAGCTAAGAAACTAAGAAACTAAGATACTAAGAAACTAGGAAACTAAGCATCTAAGAAACTAAGAAACTAAGTAACCAAGAAACCAAGAAACCAAGAAACAAAGAAGCTAAGAAAAAAGAAATCAAGAAACCGAGAAACTAAGAAACTAAGAAACCAAGAAACTAGGAAACTAGGAAACTAAGATACAAAGAAACAAAGAAACGAAGATACTATGAAACTAAGAAACTAAGAATGTACCACAGAACCAAACTAAGAAACTAAGAAACTAAGAACCAAGAAACTAAGGAACTAAGAAACTAAGAAACTATGAAACTAAGAAACCAAGAAACTAAGAAACTAAGAAACTAAGAAACTAAGAAACTAAGAAACTAAGAAACTAAGAAACTAAGAAACTAAGAAACTGAGAAACCAAGAATCCAAGAAACTAAGAAACTAAGAAACTAGGAAACTAAGAAACTGAGATACTAAGAAACTAAGAAACTAAGAAACCAATAAACTAAGAAACTAAGAAACTAAGAAACAAGGAAACCAAGAAACCAAGAAACTAAGAAACTAAGAAACTAAGAAACTAAGAAACTAAGAAACTAAGAAACTAAGAAACTAAGAAACAAAGAAACCAAGAAACTAAGAAACTAAGAAACTAAGAAACTAAGAAACTTAGAAACTAAGAAACTAAGAAACTAAGAAACCAAGAAACCAAGAAACTAAGAAACTAAGAAACCAAGAAACTAAGAAACTAAGAAACTAAGAAACTAAGAAACTAAGAAACTAAGAAACTAAGAAACTAAGAAACTAAGAAACTAAGAAACTAAGAAACTAAGAAACTAAGAAACTAAGAAACTAAGAAACTAAGAAACTAAGAAACAATGAAACTAAGAAACTAAGAAACTAAGAAACTAAGAAACTAAGAAACTAAGAAACCAAGAAACCAAGAAACTAAGAAACTAAGAAACTAAGAAACTAAGAAACTAAGAAACTAAGAAACTAAGAAACTAAGAAACTAAGAAACTAAGAAACTAAGAAACTAAGAAACTAAGAAACTAAGAAACTAAGAAACTAAGAAACTAAGAAACTAAGAAACTAAGAAACTAAGAAACTAAGAAACTAAGAAACTAAGAAACTAAGAAACTAAGAAACTAAGAAACTAAGAAACTAAGAAACTAAGAAACTAAGAAACTAAGAAACTAAGAAACTAAGAAACTATGAAACTAAGAAACTAAGAAACCAAGAAACTAAGAAACCAAGAAACCAAGAAACTAAGAAACCAAGAAACTAAGAAACTAAGAAACTAAGAAACTAAGAAACTAAGAAACTAACAAACTAAGAAACTAAGAAACTAAGAAACTAAGAAACTAAGAAACTAAGAAACTAAGAAACTAAGAAACTAAGAAACCAAGAAACTAAGAAACCAAGAAACTAAGAAACTAAGAAACTAAGAAACCAAGAAACTAAGAAACTAAGAAACTAAGAAACTAAGAAACTAAGAAACTAAGAAACTAAGAAACTAAGAAACTAAGAAACTAAGAAACTAAGAAACTAAGAAACCAAGAAACTAAGAAACTAAGAAACTAAGAAACTAAGAAACTAAGAAACTAAGAAACTAAGAAACTAAGAAACTAAGAAACTAAGAAACTAAGAAACCAAGAAACTAAGAAACTAAGAAACTAAGAAACTAAGAAACCAAGAAACCAAGAAACTAAGAAACCAAGGAACTAAGAAACTAAGAAACCAAGAAACTAAGAAATGAAGAAACCAAGAAACTAACAAACTACCAACTAAGAAACTAAGAAACTAAGAAACTATGAAACCAAGTAACTAAGAAACTAAGAAACTAAGAAACTAAGAAACTAAGAAACTAAGAAACTAAGAAACTAAGGAACTAAGAAACTAAGAAACCAAGAAACTAAGAAACTAAGAAACTAAGAAACTAAGAAACTAAGAAACCAAGAAACTAAGAAACTAAGAAACTAAGAAACTAAGAAACTAAGAAACTAAGAAACTAAGAAACTAAGAAACTAAGAAACTAAGAAACTAAGAAACTAAGAAACTAAGAAACTAAGAAACTAAGAAACTAAGAAACTAAGAAACTAAGAAACTAAGAAACTAAGAAACTAAGAAACTAAGAAACTAAGAAACTAAGAAACTAAGAAACCAAGAAACTAAGAAACTAAGAAACTAAGAAACTAAGAAACTAAGAAACCAAGAAACTAAGAAACTAAGAAACTAAGAAACTAAGAAACTAAGAAACTAAGAAACTAAGAAACTAAGAAACTAAGAAACTAAGAAACTAAGAAACTAAGAAACTAAGAAACTAAGAAACTAAGAAACTAAGAAACTAAGAAACTAAGAAACTAAGAAACTAAGAAACTAAGAAACTAAGAAACTAAGAAACTAAGAAACTAAGAAACTAAGAAACTAAGAAACTAAGAAACTAAGAAACTAAGAAACTAAGAAACTAAGAAACCAAGAAACTAAGAAACTAAGAAACTAAGAAACTAAGAAACTAAGAAACCAAGAAACTAAGAAACTAAGAAACTAAGAAACTAAGAAACTAAGAAACTAAGAAACTAAGAAACTAAGAAACTAAGAAACTAAGAAACTAAGAAACTAAGAAACTAAGAAACTAAGAAACCAAGAAACTAAGAAACTAAGAAACTAAGAAACTAAGAAACTAAGAAACTAAGAAACCAAGAAACTAAGAAACTAAGAAACTAAGAAACTAAGAAACTAAGAAACTAAGAAACTAAGAAACTAAGAAACTAAGAAACTAAGAAACTAAGAAACTAAGAAACTAAGAAACCAAGAAACAAAGAAACCAAGAAACTAAGAAACTAAGAAACTAAGAAACTAAGAAACTAAGAAACCAAGAAACTAAGAAACTAAGAAACTAAGAAACTAAGAAACTAAGAAACTAAGAACTAAGAAACCAAGAATCCAAGAAACCAAGAAACTAAGAAACTAAGAAACTAAGAAACTAAGAAACCAAGAAACCAAGAAACCAAGAAACTAAGAAACTAAGAAACTAAGAAACTAAGAAACTAAGAAACTAAGAAACTAAGAAACTAAGAAACTAAGAAACTAAGAAACTAAGAAACTAAGAACCATGACACCAGAAAACTAAGAAACTAATAAGCTACGAAACTATGAAACTAAGAAACTAAGAAACTAAGAAACTAAGAAACTAAGAAACTAAGAAACTAAGAAACTAAGAAACTAAGAAACTAAGAAACTAAGAAACCAAGAAACCAAGAAACTAAGAAACTAAGAAACCAAGAAACTAAGAAACCAAGAAACTAAGAAACTGAGAAACTAAGAAACTAAGAAACTAAGAAACTAAGAAACTAAGAAACTAAGATAAGAAACTAAGAAACTAAGAAACTAAGAAACTAAGAAACTAAGAAACTAAGAAACTAAGAAACTAAGAAACTAAGAAACTAAGAAACTAAGAAACTAAGAAACTAAGAAACTAAGAAACTAAGAAACTAAGAAACTAAGAAACTAAGAAACTAAGAAACTAAGAAACTAAGAAACTAAGAAACTAAGAAACTAAGAAACTAAGAAACTAAGAAACTAAGAAACTAAGAAACTAAGAAACTAAGAAACTAAGAAACTAAGAAACTAAGAAACTAAGAAACTAAGAAACTAAGAAACTAAGAAACTAAGAAACTAAGAAACTAAGAAACTAAGAAACTAAGAAACTAAGAAACTAAGAAACCAAGAAACTAAGAAACTAAGAAACTAAGAAACTAAGAAACTAAGAAACTAAGAAACTAAGAAACTAAGAAACTAAGAAACTAAGAAACTAAGAAACTAAGAAACTAAGAAACTAAGAAACCAAGAAACTAAGAAACTAAGAAACTAAGAAACTAAGAAACTAAGAAACTAAGAAACTAAGAAACTAAGAAACTAAGAAACTAAGAAACTAAGAAACTAAGAAACTAAGAAACTAAGAAACTAAGAAACTAAGAAACTAAGAAACTAAGAAACTAAGAAACTAAGAAACTAAGAAACTAAGAAACTAAGAAACTAAGAAACTAAGAAACTAAGAAACTAAGAAACTAAGAAACTAAGAAACTAAGAAACTAAGAAACTAAGAAACTAAGAAACTAAGAAACTAAGAAACTAAGAAACTAAGAAACTAAGAAACTAAGAAACTAAGAAACTAAGAAACTAAGAAACTAAGAAACTAAGAAACTAAGAAACTAAGAAACTAAGAAACTAAGAAACTAAGAAACTAAGAAACTAAGAAACTAAGAAACTAAGAAACTAAGAAACTAAGAAACTAAGAAACTAAGAAACTAAGAAACTAAGAAACTAAGAAACTAAGAAACCAAGAAACTAAGAAACTAAGAAACTAAGAAACTAAGAAACTAAGAAACTAAGAAACTAGAAACTAAGAAACTAAGAAACTAAGAAACTAAGAAACTAAGAAACTAAGAAACTAAGAAACTAAGAAACAAATAAACTATGAAACTAAGAAACTAAGAAACTAAGGAACTAAAACTAAGAAACTAAGAAACTAAGAAACTAAGAAACTAAGAAACTAAGAAACTAAGAAACTAAGAAACTAAGAAACTAAGAAACTAAGAAACTAAGAAACTAAGAAACTAAGAAACTAAGAAACTAAGAAACTAAGAAACTAAGAAACTAAGAAACTAAGAAACTAAGAAACTAAGAAACTAAGAAACTAAGAAACTAAGAAACTAAGAAACTAAGAAACTAAGAAACTAAGAAACTAAGAAACTAAGAAACTAAGAAACTAAGAAACTAAGAAACTAAGAAACTAAGAAACTAAGAAACTAAGAAACTAAGAAACTAAGAAACTAAGAAACTATGAAACTAAGAAACTAAGAAACTAAGATACTAAGAAACTAAGAAACTAAGAAACTAAGAAACTAAGAAACTAAGAAACTAAGAAACTACAAATTATGAAACTAGTAAGCTAAGAAACTAAGAAACTAAGAAACTAAGAAACTAAGAAACTAAGAAACTAAGAAACTAAGAAACTAAGAAACTAAGAAACTAAGAAACTAAGAAACTAAGAAACTAAGAAACTAAGAAACTAAGAAACTAAGAAACTAAGAAACTAAGAAACTAAGAAACTAAGAAACTAAGAAACTAAGAAACTAAGAAACTAAGAAACTAAGAAACTAAGAAACCAAGAAACTAAGAAACTAAGAAACTAAGAAACTAAGAAACTAAGAAACTAAGAAACTAAGAAACTAAGAAACTAAGAAACTAAGAAACTAAGAAACTAAGAAACTAAGAAACTAAGAAACTAAGAAACTAAGAAACTAAGAAACTAAGAAACTAAGAAACTAAGAAACTAAGAAACTAAGAAACTAAGAAACTAAGAAACTAAGAAACTAAGAAACTAAGAAACTAAGAAACTAAGAAACTAAGAAACTAAGAAACTAAGAAACTAAGAAACTAAGAAACTAAGAAACTAAGAAACTAAGAAACTAAGAAACTAAGAAACTAAGAAACCAAGAAACTAAGAAACTAAGAAACTAAGAAACTAAGAAACTAAGAAACTAAGAAACTAAGAAACTAAGAAACTAAGAAACTAAGAAACTAAGAAACTAAGAAACTAAGAAACTAAGAAACTAAGAAACTAAGAAACTAAGAAACTAAGAAACTAAGAAACTAAGAAACTAAGAAACTAAGAAACTAAGAAACTAAGAAACTAAGAAACTAAGAAACTAAGAAACTAAGAAACCAAGAAACTAAGAAACTAAGAAACTAAGAAACTAAGAAACTAAGAAACTAAGAAACTAAGAAACTAAGAAACTAAGAAACTAAGAAACTAAGAAACTAAGAAACTAAGAAACTAAGAAACTAAGAAACTAAGAAACTAAGAAACTAAGAAACTAAGAAACTAAGAAACTAAGAAACTAAGAAACTAAGAAACTAAGAAACTAAGAAACTAAGAAACTAAGAAACTAAGAAACTAAGAAACTAAGAAACTAAGAAACTAAGAAACTAAGAAACTAAGAAACTAAGAAACTAAGAAACTAAGAAACTAAGAAACTAAGAAACTAAGAAACTAAGAAACTAAGAAACTAAGAAACTAAGAAACTAAGAAACTAAGAAACTAAGAAACTAAGAAACTAAGAAACTAAGAAACTAAGAAACTAAGAAACTAAGAAACTAAGAAACTAAGAAACTAAGAAACTAAGAAACTAAGAAACTAAGAAACTAAGAAACTAAGAAACTAAGAAACTAAGAAACTAAGAAACTAAGAAACTAAGAAACTAAGAAACTAAGAAACTAAGAAACTAAGAAACTAAGAAACTAAGAAACTAAGAAACTAAGAAACTAAGAAACTAAGAAACTAAGAAACTAAGAAACTAAGAAACTAAGAAACTAAGAAACTAAGAAACTAAGAAACTAAGAAACTAAGAAACTAAGAAACTAAGAAACTAAGAAACTAAGAAACTAAGAAACTAAGAAACTAAGAAACTAAGAAACTAAGAAACTAAGAAACTAAGAAACTAAGAAACTAAGAAACTAAGAAACTAAGAAACTAAGAAACTAAGAAACTAAGAAACTAAGAAACTAAGAAACTAAGAAACTAAGAAACTAAGAAACTAAGAAACTAAGAAACTAAGAAACTAAGAAACTAAGAAACTAAGAAACTATGAAACTAAGAAACTAAGAAACTAAGAAACTAAGAAACTAAGAAACTAAGAAACTAAGAAACTAAGAAACTAAGAAACTAAGAAACTAAGAAACTAAGAAACTAAGAAACTAAGAAACTAAGAAACTAAGAAACTAAGAAACTAAGAAACTAAGAAACTAAGAAACTAAGAAACTAAGAAACTAAGAAACTAAGAAACTAAGAAACTAAGAAACTAAGAAACTAAGAAACTAAGAAACTAAGAAACTAAGAAACTAAGAAACTAAGAAACTAAGAAACTAAGAAACTAAGAAACTAAGAAACTAAGAAACTAAGAAACTAAGAAACTAAGAAACTAAGAAACTAAGAAACTAAGAAACTAAGAAACTAAGAAACTAAGAAACTAAGAAACTAAGAAACTAAGAAACTAAGAAACTAAGAAACTAAGAAACTAAGAAACTAAGAAACTAAGAAACTAAGAAACTAAGAAACTAAGAAACTAAGAAACTAAGAAACTAAGAAACTAAGAAACTAAGAAACCAAGAAACTAAGAAACCAAGAAACTAAGAAACTAAGAAACTAAGAAACTAAGAAACTAAGAAACTAAGAAACTAAGAAACTAAGAAACTAAGAAACTAAGAAACTAAGAAACTAAGAAACTAAGAAACTAAGAAACTAAGAAACTAAGAAACTAAGAAACTAAGAAACTAAGAAACTAAGAAACTAAGAAACTAAGAAACTAAGAAACTAAGAAACTAAGAAACTAAGAAACTAAGAAACTAAGAAACTAAGAAACTAAGAAACTAAGAAACTAAGAAACTAAGAAACTAAGAAACTAAGAAACTAAGAAACTAAGAAACTAAGAAACTAAGAAACTAAGAAACTAAGAAACTAAGAAACTAAGAAACTAAGAAACTAAGAAACTAAGAAACTAAGAAACTAAGAAACTAAGAAACTAAGAAACTAAGAAACTAAGAAACTAAGAAACTAAGAAACTAAGAAACTAAGAAACTAAGAAACTAAGAAACTAAGAAACTAAGAAACTAAGAAACTAAGAAACTAAGAAACTAAGAAACTAAGAAACTAAGAAACTAAGAAACTAAGAAACTAAGAAACTAAGAAACTAAGAAACTAAGAAACTAAGAAACTAAGAAACTAAGAAACTAAGAAACTAAGAAACTAAGAAACTAAGAAACTAAGAAACTAAGAAACTAAGAAACTAAGAAACTAAGAAACTAAGAAACTAAGAAACTAAGAAACTAAGAAACTAAGAAACTAAGAAACTAAGAAACTAAGAAACTAAGAAACTAAGAAACTAAGAAACTAAGAAACTAAGAAACTAAGAAACTAAGAAACCAAGAAACTAAGAAACTAAGAAACTAAGAAACTAAGAAACTAAGAAACTAAGAAACTAAGAAACTAAGAAACTAAGAAACTAAGAAACTAAGAAACTAAGAAACTAAGAAACTAAGAAACTAAGAAACTAAGAAACTAAGAAACTAAGAAACTAAGAAACTAAGAAACTAAGAAACTAAGAAACTAAGAAACTAAGAAACTAAGAAACTAAGAAACTAAGAAACTAAGAAACTAAGAAACCAAGAAACTAAGAAACTAAGAAACTAAGAAACTAAGAAACTAAGAAACTAAGAAACTAAGAAACTAAGAAACTAAGAAACTAAGAAACTAAGAAACTAAGAAACTAAGAAACCAAGAAACTAAGAAACTAAGAAACCAAGAAACTAAGAAACTAAGAAACTAAGAAACTAAGAAACTAAGAAACTAAGAAACTAAGAAACTAAGAAACTAAGAAACTAAGAAACTAAGAAACTAAGAAACTAAGAAACTAAGAAACTAAGAAACTAAGAAACTAAGAAACTAAGAAACTAAGAAACTAAGAAACTAAGAAACTAAGAAACTAAGAAACTAAGAAACTAAGAAACTAAGAAACTAAGAAACTAAGAAACTAAGAAACTAAGAAACTAAGAAACCAAGAAACTAAGAAACTATGAAACTAAGAAACTAAGAAACTAAGAAACTAAGAAACTAAGAAACTAAGAAACTAAGAAACTAAGAAACTAAGAAACCAAGAAACTAAGAAACTAAGAAACTAAGAAACTAAGAAACTAAGAAACTAAGAAACTAAGAAACTAAGAAACTAAGAAACTAAGAAACTAAGAAACTAAGAAACTAAGAAACCAAGAAACTAAGAAACTAAGAAACTAAGAAACTAAGAAACTAAGAAACTAAGAAACTAAGAAACTAAGAAACTAAGAAACTAAGAAACTAAGAAACTAAGAAACTAAGAAACTAAGAAACTAAGAAACTAAGAAACTAAGAAACTAAGAAACTAAGAAACTAAGAAACTAAGAAACTAAGAAACTAAGAAACTAAGAAACTAAGAAACTAAGAAACCAAGAAACTAAGAAACTAAGAAACTAAGAAACTAAGAAACTAAGAAACTAAGAAACTAAGAAACTAAGAAACTAAGAAACTAAGAAACTAAGAAACTAAGAAACTAAGAAACTAAGAAACTAAGAAACTAAGAAACTAAGAAACTAAGAAACTAAGAAACTAAGAAACTAAGAAACTAAGAAACTAAGAAACTAAGAAACTAAGAAACCAAGAAACTAAGAAACTAAGAAACTAAGAAACTAAGAAACTAAGAAACTAAGAAACTAAGAAACTAAGAAACTAAGAAACTAAGAAACTAAGAAACTAAGAAACTAAGAAACTAAGAAACTAAGAAACTAAGAAACTAAGAAACTAAGAAACTAAGAAACTAAGAAACTAAGAAACTAAGAAACTAAGAAACTAAGAAACTAAGAAACTAAGAAACTAAGAAACTAAGAAACTAAGAAACTAAGAAACTAAGAAACTAAGAAACTAAGAAACTAAGAAACTAAGAAACTAAGAAACTAAGAAACTAAGAAACTAAGAAACTAAGAAACTAAGAAACTAAGAAACTAAGAAACTAAGAAACTAAGAAACTAAGAAACTAAGAAACTAAGAAACTAAGAAACTAAGAAACTAAGAAACTAAGAAACTAAGAAACTAAGAAACTAAGAAACTAAGAAACTAAGAAACTAAGAAACCAAGAAACCAAGAAACTAAGAAACTAAGAAACTAAGAAACTAAGAAACTAAGAAACTAAGAAACTAAGAAACTAAGAAACTAGAAACCAAGAAACTAAGAAACTAAGAAACTAAGAAACTAAGAAACTAAGAAACTAAGAAACTAAGAAACTAAGAAACTAAGAAACTAAGAAACTAAGAAACTAAGAAACTAAGAAACTAAGAAACTAAGAAACTAAGAAACTAAGAAACTAAGAAACTAAGAAACTAAGAAACTAAGAAACTAAGAAACTAAGAAACTAAGAAACTAAGAAACTAAGAAACTAAGAAACTAAGAAACTAAGAAACTAAGAAACTAAGAAACTAAGAAACTAAGAAACTAAGAAACTAAGAAACTAAGAAACTAAGAAACTAAGAAACTAAGAAACTAAGAAACTAAGAAACTAAGAAACTAAGAAACTAAGAAACTAAGAAACTAAGAAACTAAGAAACTAAGAAACTAAGAAACCAAGAAACCAAGAAACTAAGAAACTAAGGAACTAAGAAACTAAGAAACTAAGAAACTAAGAAACTAAGAAACTAAGAATAAAGGAATCCAAGAATCCAAGAAACCAAGATACTAAGAAACTAAGAAACTAAGAAACTAAAAAATCATGAAACTAAGAAACTAAGAAACTAAGATACTAAGAAACTAAGAAACTATGAAACCAAGAATCTAAGAAACGAAGAAACTAAGAAACTAAGAAACTAAGAAACTAAGAAACTAAGAAACTAAGAAACTAAGAAACTAAGAAACTAAGAAACTAAGAAACTAAGAAACTAAGAAACTAAGAAACTAAGAAACTAAGAAACTAAGAAACTAAGAAACTAAGAAACTAAGAAACTAAGAAACTAAGAAACTAAGAAACTAAGAAACTAAGAAACTAAGAAACTAAGAAACTAAGAAACTAAGAAACTAAGAAACTAAGAAACTAAGAAACTAAGAAACTAAGAAACTAAGAAACTAAGAAACTAAGAAACTAAGAAACTAAGAAACTAAGAAACTAAGAAACTAAGAAACTAAGAAACTAAGAAACTAAGAAACTAAGAAACTAAGAAACTAAGAAACTAAGAAACTAAGAAACTAAGAAACTAAGAAACTAAGAAACTAAGAAACTAAGAAACTAAGAAACTAAGAAACTAAGAAACTAAGAAACTAAGAAACTAAGAAACTAAGAAACTAAGAAACTTAGAACTAAGAAACTAAGAAACTAAGAATCTAAGAAACTAAGAAACTAAGAAGCTAGGAAACAAATAAACTAAGAAACTAAGAAACTAAGAAACTAAGAAACTAAGAAACTAAGAAACTAAGAAACTAAGAAACTAAGAAACTAAGAAACTAAGAAACTAAGAAACTAAGAAACTAAGAAACTAAGAAACTAAGAAACTAAGAACTAAGAAACTAAGAAACAACAAACTAAGAAATTAAGAAACTAAGAAACTAAGAAACTAAGGAACATAGAACCTATGAAACTAACAAACTAAGAAACAAGAAACAAAGAAACTGTGAAACTAAGAAACTAAGAAACTAAGAAACTAAGAAACTAAGAAACTAAGAAACTAAGAAACTAAGAAACTAAGAAACTAAGAAACTAAGAAACTAAGAAACTAAGAAACTAAGAAACTAAGAAACTAAGAAACTAAGAAACTAAGAAACTAAGAAACTAAGAAACTAAGAAACTAAGAAACTAAGAAACTAAGAAACTAAGAAACTAAGAAACTAAGAAACTAAGAAACTAAGAAACTAAGAAACCAAGAAACTAAGAAACTAAGAAACTAAGAAACTAAGAAACTAAGAAACTAAGAAACTAAGAAACTAAGAAACTAAGAAACTAAGAAACTAAGAAACTAAGAAACTAAGAAACTAAGAAACTAAGAAACTAAGAAACTAAGAAACTAAGAAACAAGAAACTAAGAAACTAAGAAACTAAGAAACTAAGAAACTAAGAAACTAAGAAACTAAGAAACTAAGAAACTAAGAAACTAAGAAACTAAGAAACTAAGAAACTAAGAAACTAAGAAACTAAGAAACTAAGAAACTAAGAAACTAAGAAACTAAGAAACTAAGAAACTAAGAAACTAAGAAACTAAGAAACTAAGAAACTAAGAAACTAAGAAACTAAGAAACTAAGAAACTAAGAAACTAAGAAACTAAGAAACTAAGAAACTAAGAAACTAAGAAACTAAGAAACTAAGAAACTAAGAAACTAAGAAACTAAGAAACTAAGAAACTAAGAAACTAAGAAACTAAGAAACTAAGAAACTAAGAAACTAAGAAACTAAGAAACTAAGAAACTAAGAAACTAAGAAACTAAGAAACTAAGAAACTAAGAAACTAAGAAACTAAGAAACCAAGAAACTAAGAAACTAAGAAACTAAGAAACTAAGAAACTAAGAAACTAAGAAACTAAGAAACTAAGAAACTAAGAAACTAAGAAACTAAGAAACTAAGAAACTAAGAAACTAAGAAACTAAGAAACTAAGAAACTAAGAAACTAAGAAACTAAGAAACTAAGAAACTAAGAAACTAAGAAACTAAGAAACTAAGAAACTAAGAAACTAAGAAACTAAGAAACTAAGAAACTAAGAAACTAAGAAACTAAGAAACTAAGAAACTAAGAAACTAAGAAACTAAGAAACTAAGAAACTAAGAAACTAAGAACAAGAAACTAAGAAACTAAGAAACTAAGAAACTAAGAAACTAAGAAACTAAGAAACTAAGAAACTAAGAAACTAAGAAACTAAGAAACTAAGAAACTAAGAAACTAAGAAACTAAGAAACTAAGAAACTAAGAAACTAAGAAACTAAGAAACTAAGAAACTAAGAAACTAAGAAACTAAGAAACTAAGAAACTAAGAAACTAAGAAACTAAGAAACTAAGAAACTAAGAAACTAAGAGACTAGGAAACTAAGAAACTAAGAAACTAAGAAACTAAGAAACTAAGACTCTAAGAAACTAAGAAACTAAGAAACTAAGAAACTAAGAAACTAAGAAACTAAGAAACTAAGAAACTAAGAAACTAAGAAACTAAGAAACTAAGAAACTAAGAAACTAAGAAACTAAGAAACTAAGAAACTAAGAAACTAAGAAACTAAGAAACTAAGAAACTAAGAAACTAAGAAACTAAGAAACTAAGAAACTAAGAAACTAAGAAACTAAGAAACTAAGAAACTAAGAAACTAAGAAACTAAGAAACTAAGAAACTAAGAAACTAAGAAACTAAGAAACTAAGAAACTAAGAAACTAAGAAACTAAGAAACTAAGAAACTAAGAAACTAAGAAACTAAGAAACTAAGAAACTAAGAAACTAAGAAACTAAGAAACTAAGAAACTAAGAAACTAAGAAACTAAGAAACTAAGAAACTAAGAAACAAGAAACTAAGAAACTAAGAAACTAAGAAACTAAGAAACTAAGAAACTAAGAAACTAAGAAACTAAGAAACTAAGAAACTAAGAAACTAAGAAACTAAGAAACTAAGAAACTAAGAAACTAAGAAACTAAGAAACTAAGAAACTAAGAAACAATAGAACTAAGAAACTAAGAAACTAAGAAACTAAGAAACTAAGAAACTAAGAAACTAAGAAACTAAGAAACTAAGAAACTAAGAAACTAAGAAACTAAGAAACTAAGAAACTAAGAAACTAAGAAACTAAGAAACTAAGAAACTAAGAAACTAAGAAACTAAGAAACCAAGAAACTAAGAAACTAAGAAACTAAGAAACTAAGAAACTAAGAAACTAAGAAACTAAGAAACTAAGAAACTAAGAAACTAAGAAACTAAGAAACTAAGAAACTAAGAAACTAAGAAACTAAGAAACTAAGAAACTAAGAAACTAAGAAACTAAGAAACTAAGAAACTAAGAAACTAAGAAACTAAGAAACTAAGAAACTAAGAAACTAAGAAACTAAGAAACTAAGAAACTAAGAAACTAAGAAACTAAGAAACCAAGAAACTAAGAAACTAAGAAACTAAGAAACTAAGAAACTAAGAAACTAAGAAACTAAGAAACTAAGAAACTAAGAAACTAAGAAACTAAGAAACTAAGAAACTAAGAAACTAAGAAACTAAGAAACTAAGAAACTAAGAAACTAAGAAACTAAGAAACTAAGAAACTAAGAAACTAAGAAACTAAGAAACTAAGAAACTAAGAAACTAAGAAACTAAGAAACTAAGAAACTAAGAAACTAAGAAACTAAGAAACTAAGAAACTAAGAAACTAAGAAACTAAGAAACTAAGAAACTAAGAAACTAAGAAACTAAGAAACTAAGAAACTAAGAAACTAAGAAACTAAGAAACTAAGAAACTAAGAAACTCAGAAACTAAGAAACTAAGAAACTAAGAAGAAACTAAGAAACTAAGAAACTAAGAAACTAAGAAACTAAGAAACTAAGAAACTAAGAAACTAAGAAACTAAGAAACTAAGAAACTAAGAAACTAAGAAACTAAGAAACTAAGAAACTAAGAAACTAAGAAACTAAGAAACTAAGAAACTAAGAAACTAAGAAACTAAGAAACTAAGAAACTAAGAAACTAAGAAACTAAGAAACTAAGAAACTAAGAAACTAAGAAACCAAGAAACTAAGAAACTAAGAAACTAAGAAACTAAGAAACTAAGAAACTAAGAAACTAAGAAACTAAGAAACCAAGAAACTAAGAAACTAAGAAACTAAGAAACTAAGAAACTAAGAAACTAAGAAACTAAGAAACTAAGAAACTAAGAAACTAAGAAACTAAGAAACTAAGAAACTAAGAAACTAAGAAACTAAGAAACTAAGAAACTAAGAAACTAAGAAACTAAGAAACTAAGAAACTAAGAAACTAAGAAACTAAGAAACTAAGAAACTAAGAAACTAAGAAACTAAGAAACTAAGAAACTAAGAAACTAAGAAACTAAGAAACTAAGAAACTAAGAAACTAAGAAACTAAGAAACTAAGAAACTAAGAAACTAAGAAACTAAGAAACTAAGAAACTAAGAAACTAAGAAACTAAGAAACTAACGAACTACCAACTAAGAAACTAGGAAACTAAGAAACTAAGAAACTAAGAAACTAAGAAACTAAGAAACTAAGAAACTAAGAAACTAAGAAACTAAGAAACTAAGAAACTAAGAAACTAAGAAACTAAGAAACTAAGAAACTAAGAAACTAAGAAACTAAGAAACTAAGAAACTAAGAAACTAAGAAACTAAGAAACTAAGAAACTAAGAAACTAAGAAACTAAGAAACTAAGAAACTAAGAAACTAAGAAACTAAGAAACTAAGAAACTAAGAAACTAAGAAACTAAGAAACTAAGAAACTAAGAAACTAAGAAACTAAGAAACTAAGAAACTAAGAAACTAAGAAACTAAGAAACTAAGAAACTAAGAACTAAGAACTAAGAAACTAAGAAACTAAGAAACTAAGAAACCAAGAAACTAAGAAACTAAGAAACTAAGAAACTAAGAAACTAAGAAACTAAGAAACTAAGAAACTAAGAAACTAAGAAACTAAGAAACTAAGAAACTAAGAAACTAAGAAACTAAGAAACTAAGAAACTAAGAAACTAAGAAACTAAGAAACTAAGAAACTAAGAAACTAAGAAACTAAGAAACTAAGAAACTAAGAAACTAAGAAACTAAGAAACTAAGAAACTAAGAAACTAAGAAACTAAGAAACTAAGAAACTAAGAAACTAAGAAACTAAGAAACTAAGAAACTAAGAAACTAACGAACTACCAACTAAGAAACTAGGAAACTAAGAAACTAAGAAACTAAGAAACTAAGAAACTAAGAAACTAAGAAACTAAGAAACTAAGAAACTAAGAAACTAAGAAACTAAGAAACTAAGAAACTAAGAAACTAAGAAACTAAGAAACTAAGAAACTAAGAAACTAAGAAACTAAGAAACTAAGAAACTAAGAAACTAAGAAACTAAGAAACTAAGAAACTAAGAAACTAAGAAGCTAAGAAACTAAGAATCTAAGAATGTAAGAAAAACTAAGAAACTAAGAAGCTAAGAAACTAAGAAACTAAGAAACCAAGAAACTAAGGAACTAAGAAACTAAGAAACTAAGATACTAATAAACTAAGAAACTAAGAAACTAAAAGAAACTAAGAAACTAAGAAACTAAGAAACTAAGAAACTAAGAAACTAAGAAACTAAGAAACTAAGAAACTAAGAAACTAAGAAACTAAGAAACTAAGAAACTAAGAAACTAAGAAACTAAGAAACTAAGAAACTAAGAAACTAAGAAACTAAGAAACTAAGAAACTAAGAAACTAAGAAACTAAGAAACTAAGAAACTAAGAAACTAAGAAACTAAGAAACTAAGAAACTAAGAAACTAAGAAACTAAGAAACTAAGAAACTAAGAAACTAAGAAACTAAGAAACTAAGAAACTAAGAAACTAAGAAACTAAGAAACTAAGAAACTAAGAAACTAAGAAACTAACGAACTACCAACTAAGAAACTAGGAAACTAAGAAACTAAGAAACTAAGAAACTAAGAAACTAAGAAACTAAGAAACTAAGAAACTAAGAAACTAAGAAACTAAGAAACTAAGAAACTAAGAAAAACTAAGAAACTAAGAAACTAAGAAACTAAGAAACTAAGAAACTAAGAAACTAAGAAACTAAGAAACTAAGAAACTAAGAAACTAAGAAACTAAGAAACTAACGAACTACCAACTAAGAAACTAGGAAGCTAAGAAACTAAGAAACTAAGAAACTAAGAAACTAAGAAACTAAGAAACTAAGAAACTAAGAAACTAAGAAACTAAGAAACTAAGAAACTAAGAAACTAAGAAACTAAGAAACTAAGAAACTAAGAAACTAAGAAACTAAGAAACTAACGAACTACCAACTAAGAAACTAGGAAGCTAAGAAACTAAGAAACTAAGAAACTAAGAAACTAAGAAACTAAGAAACTAAGAAACTAAGAAACTAAGAAACTAAGAAACTAAGAAACTAAGAAACTAAGAAACTAAGAAACTAAGAAACTAAGAAACTAAGAAACTAAGAAACTAAGAAACTAAGAAACTAAGAAACTAAGAAACTAAGAAACTAAGAAACTAAGAAACTAAGAAACTAAGAAACTAAGAAACTAAGAAACTAAGAAACTAAGAAACTAAGAAACTAAGAAACTAAGAAACTAAGAATCTATGAAACTAAGAAACTAAGAAACTAACTAAGTAAGAAACTAAGAAACTAAGAAACTAAGAAACTAAGAAACTAAGAAACTAAGAAACTAAGAAACTAAGAAACTAAGAAACTAAGAAACTAAGAAACTAAGAAACTAAGAAACTAAGAAACTAAGAAACTAAGAAACTAAGAAACTAAGAAACTAAGAAACTAAGAAACTAAGAAACTAAGAAACTAAGAAACTAAGAAACTAAGAAACTAAGAAACTAAGAAACTAAGAAACTAAGAAACTAAGAAACTAAGAAACTAAGAAACTAAGAAACTAAGAAACTAAGAAACTAAGAAACTAAGAAACTAAGAAACTAAGAAACTAAGAAACTAAGAAACTAAGAAACTAAGAAACTAAGAAACTAAGAAACTAAGAAACTAAGAAACTAAGAAACTAAGAAACTAAGAAACTAAGAAACTAAGAAACTAAGAAACTAAGAAACTAAGAAACTAAGAAACTAAGAAACTAAGAAACTAAGAAACTAAGAAACTAAGAAACTAAGAAACTAAGAAACTAACGAACTACCAACTAAGAAACTAGGAAACTAAGAAACTAAGAAACTAAGAAACTAAGAAACTAAGAAACTAAGAAACTAAGAAACTAAGAAACTAAGAAACTAAGAAACTAAGAAACTAAGAAACTAACGAACTACCAACTAAGAAACTAGGAAACTAAGAAACTAAGAAACTAAGAAACTAAGAAACTAAGAAACTAAGAAACTAAGAAACTAAGAAACTAAGAAACTAAGAAACTAAGAAACTAAGAAACTAAGAAACTAAGAAACTAAGAAACTAAGAAACTAAGAAACTAAGAAACTAAGAAACTAAGAAACTAAGAACTAAGAAACTAAGAAACTAAGAAACTAAGAAACTAAGAAACTAAGAAACTAAGAAACTAAGAAACTAAGAAACTAAGAAACTAAGAAACTAAGAAACTAAGAAACTAAGAAACTAAGAAACTAAGAAACTAAGAAACTAAGAAACTAAGAAACTAAGAAACTAAGAAACTAAGAAACTAACGAACTACCAACTAAGAAACTAGGAAGCTAAGAAACTAAGAAACTAAGAAACTAAGAAACTAAGAAACTAAGAAACTAAGAAACTAAGAAACTAAGAAACTAAGAAACTAAGAAACTAAGAAACTAAGAAACTAAGAAACTAAGAAACTAAGAAACTAAGAAACTAAGAAACTAACTAAGAAACTAAGAAACTAAGAAACTAAGAAACTAAGAAACTAAGAAACTAAGAAACTAAGAAACTAAGAAACTAAGAAACTAACGAACTACCAACTAAGAAACTAGGAAACTAAGAAACTAAGAAACTAAGAAACTAAGAAACTAAGAAACTAAGAAACTAAGAAACTAAGAAACTAAGAAACTAAGAAACTAAGAAACTAAGAAACTAAGAAACTAAGAAACTAAGAAACTAAGAAACTAAGAAACTAAGAAACTAAGAAACTAAGAAACTAAGAAACTAAGAAACTAAGAAACTAAGAAACTAAGAAACTAAGAAACTAAGAAACTAAGAAACTAAGAAACTAAGAAACTAAGAAACTAAGAAACTAAGAAACTAAGAAACTAAGAAACTAAGAAACTAAGAAACTAAGAAACTAAGAAACTAAGAAACTAAGAAACTAAGAAACTAAGAAACTAAGAAACTAAGAAACTAAGAAACTAAGAAACTAAGAAACTAAGAAACTAAGAAACTAAGAAACTAAGAAACTAAGAAACTAAGAAACTAAGAAACTAAGAAACTAAGAAACTAAGAAACTAAGAAACTAAGAAACTAAGAAACTAAGAAACTAAGAAACTAAGAAACTAAGAAACTAAGAAACTAAGAAACTAAGAAACTAAGAAACTAAGAAACTAAGAAACTAAGAAACTAAGAAACTAAGAAACTAAGAAACTAAGAAACTAAGAAACTAAGAAACTAAGAAACTAAGAAACTAAGAAACTACCAACTAAGAAACTAAGAAACTAAGAAACTAAGAAACTAAGAAACTAAGAAACTAAGAAACTAAGAAACTAAGAAACTAAGAAACTAAGAAACTAAGAAACTAAGAAACTAAGAAACTAAGAAACTAAGAAACTAAGAAACCAAGAAACTAAGAAACTAAGAAACTAAGAAACTAAGAAACTAAGAAACTAAGAAACTAAGAAACTAAGAAACTAAGAAACTAAGAAACTAAGAAACTAAGAAACTAAGAAACTAAGAAACTAAGAAACTAAGAAACTAAGAAACTAAGAAACTAAGAAACTAAGAAACTAAGAAACTAAGAAACTAAGAAACTAAGAAACTAAGAAACTAAGAAACTAAGAAACTAAGAAACTAAGAAACTAAGAAACTAAGAAACTAAGAAACTAAGAAACTAAGAAACTAAGAAACTAAGAAACTAAGAAACTAAGAAACTAAGAAACTAAGAAACTAAGAAACTAAGAAACTAAGAAACTAAGAAACTAAGAAACTAAGAAACTAAGAAACTAAGAAACTAAGAAACTAAGAAACTAAGAAACTAAGAAACTAAGAAACTAAGAAACTAAGAAACTAAGAAACTAAGAAACTAAGAAACTAAGAAACTAAGAAACTAAGAAACTAAGAAACTAAGAAACTAAGAAACTAAGAAACTAAGAAACTAAGAAACTAAGAAACTAAGAAACTAAGAAACTAAGAAACTAAGAAACTAAGAAACTAAGAAACTAAGAAACTAAGAAACTAAGAAACTAAGAAACTAAGAAACTAAGAAACTAAGAAACTAAGAACTAAGAAACTAAGAAACTAAGAAACTAAGAAACTAAGAAACTAAGAAACTAAGAAACTAAGAAACTAAGAAACTAAGAAACTAAGAAACTAAGAAACTAAGAAACTAAGAAACTAAGAAACTAAGAAACTAAGAAACTAAGAAACTAAGAAACTAAGAAACTAAGAAACTAAGAAACTAAGAAACTAAGAAACTAAGAAACTAAGAAACTAAGAAACTAAGAAACTAAGAAACTAAGAAACTAAGAAACTAAGAAACTAAGAAACTAAGAAACTAAGAAACTAAGAAACTAAGAAACTAAGAAACTAAGAAACTACGAAAAACTAAGAAACTAAGAAACTAAGAAACTAGGAAACTAAGAAATTAGGAAACTAAGAAACTAACAAACTACCAAGAAAGAAACTAAGAAACTAAGAAACTAAGAAACTAAGAAACTAAGAAACTAAGAAACTAAGAAACTAAGAAACTAAGAAACTAAGAAACTAAGAAACTAAGAAACTAAGAAACTAAGAAACTAAGAAACTAAGAAACTAAGAAACCAAGAAACTAAGAAACTAAGAAACTAAGAAACTAAGAAACTAAGAAACTAAGAAACTAAGAAACTAAGAAACTAAGAAACTAAGAAACTAAGAAACTAAGAAACTAAGAAACTAAGAAACTAAGAAACTAAGAAACTAAGAAACTAAGAAACTAAGAAACTAAGAAACTAAGAACTAAGAAACTAAGAAACTAAGAAACTAAGAAACTAAGAAACTAAGAAACTAAGAAACTAAGAAACTAAGAAACTAAGAAACTAAGAAACTAAGAAACTAAGAAACTAAGAAACTAAGAAACTAAGAAACTAAGAAACTAAGAAACTAAGAAACTAAGAAACTAAGAAACTAAGAAACTAAGAAACTAAGAAACTAAGAAACTAAGAAACTAAGAAACTAAGAAACTAAGAAACTAAGAAACTAAGAAACTAAGAAAAAAAGAAACTAATAAACTAAGAAACTAAGAAACTAAGAAACTAAGAAACTAAGAAACTAAGAAACTAAGAAACTAAGAAACTAAGAAACTAAGAAACTAAGAAACTAAGAAACCAACTAAGAAACTAAGAAACTAAGAAACTAAGAAACTAAGAAACTAAGAAACTAAGAAACTAAGAAACTAAGAAACTAAGAAACTAAGAAACTAAGAAACTAAGAAACTAAGAAACTAAGAAACTAAGAAACTAAGAAACTAACGAACTACCAACTAAGAAACTAGGAAACTATGAAACTAAGAAACTAAGAAACTAAGAAACTAAGAAACTAAGAAACTAAGAAACTAAGAAACTAAGAAACTAAGAAACTAAGAAACTAAGAAACTAAGAAACTAAGAAACTAAGAAACTAAGAAACTAAGAAACTAAGAAACTAAGAAACTAAGAAACTAAGAAACTAAGAAACTAAGAAACTAAGAAACTAAGAAACTAAGAAACTAAGAAACTAAGAAACTAAGAAACTAAGAAACTAAGAAACTAAGAAACTAAGAAACTAAGAAACTAAGAAACTAAGAAACTAAGAAACTAAGAAACTAAGAAACTAAGAAACTAAGAAACTAAGAAACTAAGAAACTAAGAAACTAAGAAACTAAGAAACTAAGAAACTAAGAAACTAAGAAACTAAGAAACTAAGAAACTAACGAACTACCAACTAAGAAACTAGGAAACTATGAAACTAAGAAACTAAGAAACTAAGAAACTAAGAAACTAAGAAACTAAGAAACTAAGAAACTAAGAAACTAAGAAACTAAGAAACTAAGAAACTAAGAAACTAAGAAACTAAGAAACTAAGAAACTAAGAAACTAAGAAACTAAGAAACTAAGAAACTAAGAAACTAAGAAACTAAGAAACTAAGAAACTAAGAAACTAAGAAACTAAGAAACTAAGAAACTAAGAAACTAACGAACTACCAACTAAGAAACTAGGAAACTAAGAAACTAAGAAACTAAGAAACTAAGAAACTAAGAAACTAAGAAACTAAGAAACTAAGAAACTAAGAAACTAAGAAACTAAGAAACTATGAACTAAGAAACTAAGAAACTAAGAAACTAAGAAACTAAGAAACTAAGAAACTAAGAAACTAAGAAACTAAGAAACTAAGAAACTAAGAAACTAAGAAACTAAGAAACTAAGAAACTAAGAAACTAAGAAACTAAGAAACTAAGAAACTAAGAAACTAAGAAACTAAGAAACTAAGAAACTAAGAAACTAAGAAACTAAGAAACTAAGAAACTAAGAAACTAAGAAACTAAGAAACTAAGAAACTAAGAAACTAAGAAACTAAGAAACTAAGAAACTAAGAAACTAAGAAACTAAGAAACTAAGAAACTAACGAACTACCAACTAAGAAACTAGGAAACTAAGAAACTAAGAAACTAAGAAACTAAGAAACTAAGAAACTAAGAAACTAACCAACTAACCAACTAAGAAACTAAGAAACTAAGAAACTAAGAAACTAAGAAACTAAGAAACTATGAAACTAAGAAACTAAGAAACTAAGAAACTAAGAAACTAAGAAACTAAGAAACTAAGAAACTAAGAAACTAAGAAACTAAGAAACTAAGAAACTAAGAAACTAAGAAACTAAGAAACTAAGAAACTAAGAAACTAAGAAACTAAGAAACTAAGAAACTAAGCAACTAAGAAACTAAGAAACTAAGAAACCAACTAAGAAACTAAGAAACTAAGAAACTAAGAAACTAAGAGACCAAGAAACTAAGAAACTAAGAAACTAAGAAACTAAGAAACTAAGAAACTCAGAAGCTAAGAAACTAAGAAACTAAGAAACTAAGAATGTACCACAGAAACAAACTAAGGAACTAAGAAACAAAGAAACTAAGAAACCAAGAAACTAAGAACTAAGAACTAAGAAACTAAGGAACTAAGAAACTAAGAAACTAAGAAACTAAGAAACTAAGAAACTAAGAAACTAAGAAACTAAGAAACTAAGAAACTAAGAAACTAAGAAACTAAGAAACTAAGAAACTAAGAAACTAAGAAACTAAGAAACTAAGAAACTAAGAAACTAAGAAACTAAGAAACTAAGAAACTAAGAAACTAAGAAACTAAGAAACTAAGAAACTAAGAAACTAAGAAACTAAGAAACTAAGAAACTAAGAAACTAAGAAACTAAGAAACTAAGAAACTAAGAAACTAAGAAACTAAGAAACTAAGAAACTAAGAAACTAAGAAACTAAGAAACTAAGAAACTAAGAAACCAAGAAACTAAGAAACTAAGAAACTAAGAAACTAAGAAACTAAGAAACTAAGAAACTAAGAAACTAAGAAACTAAGAAACTAAGAAACTAAGAAACTAAGAAACTAAGAAACTAAGAAACTAAGAAACTAAGAAACTAAGAAACTAAGAAACTAAGAAACTAAGAAACTAAGAAACTAAGAAACTAAGAAACTAAGAAACTAAGAAACTAAGAAACTAAGAAACTAAGAACTAAGAAACTAAGAAACTAAGAAACTAAGAAACTAAGAAACTAAGAAACTAAGAAACTAAGAAACTAAGAAACTAAGAAACTAAGAAACTAAGAAACTAAGAAACTAAGAAACTAAGAAACTAAGAAACTAAGAAACTAAGAAACTAAGAAACTAAGAAACTAAGAAACTAAGAAACTAAGAAACTACCAACTAAGAAACTAAGAAACTAAGAAACTAAGAAACTAAGAAACTGAGAAACTAAGAATGTAAGAGACTGAGAAACTAAGAAGCTAAGAAACTAAGAATCTAAGAATGTAAGAAAAACTAAGAAACTAAGAAGCTAAGAAACTAAGAAACTAAGAAACCAAGAAACTAAGAAACTAAGAAACTAAGAAACTAAGAAACTAAGAAACTAAGAAACTAAGAAACTAAGAAACTAAGAAACTAAGAAACTAAGAAACTAAGAAACTAAGAAACTAAGAAACTAAGAAACTAAGAAACTAAGAAACTAAGAAACTAAGAAACTAAGAAACTAAGAAACTAAGAAACTAAGAAACTAAGAAACTAAGAAACTAAGAAACTAGAACTAAGAAACTAAGAAACTAAGAAACTAAGAAACTAAGAAACTAAGAAACTAAGAAACTAAGAAACTAAGAAACTAAGAAACTAAGAAACTAAGAAACTAAGAAACTAAGAAACTAAGAAACTAAGAAACTAAGAAACTAAGAAACTAAGAAACTAAGAAACTAAGAAACTAAGAAACTAAGAAACTAAGAAACTAAGAAACTAAGAAACTAAGAAACTAAGAAACCAAGAAACTAAGAAACTAAGAAACTAAGAAACTAAGAAACTAAGAAACTAAGAAACTAAGAAACTAAGAAACTAAGAAACTAAGAAACTAAGAAACTAAGAAACCAAGAAACTAAGAAACTAAGAAACTAAGAAACTAAGAAACTAAGAAACTAAGAACTAAGAAACTAAGAAACTAAGAAACTAAGAAACTAAGAAACTAAGAAACTAAGAAACTAAGAAACTAAGAAACTAAGAAACTAAGAAACTAAGAAACTAAGAAACTAAGAAACTAAGAAACTAAGAAACTAAGAAACTAAGAAACTAAGAAACTAAGAAACTAAGAAACTAAGAAACTAAGAAACTAAGAAACTAAGAAACTAAGAAACTAAGAAACTAAGAAACTAAGAAACTAAGAAACTAAGAAACTAAGAAACTAAGAAACTAAGAAACTAACGAACTACCAACTAAGAAACTAAGAAACTAAGAAACTAAGAAACTACGAAACTATGAAACTAAGAAACTATGAAACTAAGAAACTAAGAAACTAAGAAACTAAGAAACTAACGAACTACCAACTAAGAAACTAGGAAGCTAAGAAACTAAGAAACTAAGAAACTAAGAAACTAAGAAACTAACGAACTACCAACTAAGAAACTAGGAAACTATGAAACTAAGAAACTAAGAAACTAAGAAACTAAGAAACTAAGAAACTAACGAACTACCAACTAAGACACTAGGAAGCTAAGAAACTAAGAAACTAAGAAACTAAGAAACTAAGAAACTAAGAAACTAAGAAACTAAGAAACTAAGAAACTAAGAAACTAAGAAACTAAGAAACTAAGAAACTAAGAAACTAAGAAACTAAGAAACTAAGAAACTAAGAAGCTATGAAACTATGAAACTAAGAAACTACGAAACTATGAAACTAAGAAACTAAGAAACTAAGAAAATAAGAAACTAACGAACTACCAACTAAGACACTAGGAAGCTAAGAAACTAAGAAACTAAGAAACTAAGAGACTAGGTAACTAAGAAACTATGAAACTAAGAAACTAAGAAACTAAGAAACTAAGAAACTAAGAAACTAAGAAACTAAGAAACTAAGAAACTAAGAAACTAAGAAACTAAGAAACTAAGAAACTAAGAAACTAAGAAACTAAGAAACTAAGAAACTAAGAAACTAAGAAACTAAGAAACTAAGAAACTAAGAAACTAAGAAACTAAGAAACTAAGAAACTAAGAAACTAAGAAACTAAGAAACTAAGAAACTAAGAAACTAAGAAACTAAGAAACTAAGAAACTAAGAAACTAAGAAACTAAGAAACTAAGAAACTAAGAAACTAAGAAACTAAGAAACTAAGAAACTAAGAAACTAAGAAACTAAGAAACTAAGAAACTAAGAAACTAAGAAACTAAGAAACTAAGAAACTAAGAAACTAAGAAACTAAGAAACTAAGAAACTAAGAAACTAAGAAACTAAGAAACTAAGAAACTAAGAAACTAAGAAACTAAGAAACTAAGAAACTAAGAAACTAAGAAACTAAGAAACTAAGAAACTAAGAAACTAAGAAACCAAGAAACTAAGAAACCAAGAAACTAAGAAACCAAGAAACTAAGAAACTAAGAAACTAAGAAACTAAGAAACTAAGAAACTAAGAAACTAAGAAACTAAGAAACTAAGAAACTAAGAAACTAAGAAACTAAGAAACTAAGAAACTAAGAAACTAAGAAACTAAGAAACTAAGAAACTAAGAAACTAAGAAACTAAGAAACTAAGAAACTAAGAAACTAAGAAACTAAGAAACTAAGAAACTAAGAAACTAAGAAACTAAGAAACTAAGAACTAAGAAACTAAGAAACTAAGAAACTAAGAAACTAAGAAACTAAGAAACTAAGAAACTAAGAAACTAAGAAACTAAGAAACTAAGAAACTAAGAAACTAAGAAACTAAGAAACTAAGAAACTAAGAAACTAAGAAACTAAGAAACTAATAAACTAAGAAACTAAGAAACTAAGAAACTAAGAAACCAACTAAGAAACTAAGAAACTAAGAAACTAAGAAACTAAGAAACTAAGAAACTAAGAAACTAAGAAACTAAGAAACTAAGAAACTAAGAAACTAAGAAACTAAGAAACTAAGAAACTAAGAAACTAAGAAACTAAGAAACTAAGAAACTAAGAAACTAAGAAACTAAGAAACTAACGAACTACCAACTAAGAAACTAGGAAACTATGAAACTAAGAAACTAAGAAACTAAGAAACTAACGAACTACCAACTAAGAAACTAGGAAGCTAAGAAACTAAGAAACTAAGAAACTAAGAAACTAAGAATATAAGAAACTAAGAAACTAAGAAACTAAGAAACTAAGAAACTAAGAAACTAAGAAACTAAGAAACTAAGAAACTAAGAAACTAAGAAACTAAGAAACTAAGAAACTAAGAAACTAAGAAACTAAGAAACTAAGAAACTAAGAAACTAAGAAACTAAGAAACTAAGAAACTAAGAAACTAAGAAACTAAGAAACTAAGAAACTAAGAAACTAAGAAACTAAGAAACTAAGAAACTAAGAAACTAAGAAACTAAGAAACTAAGAAACTAAGAAACTAAGAAACTAAGAAACTAAGAAACTAAGAAACTAAGAAACTAAGAAACTAAGAAACTAAGAAACTAAGAAACTAAGAAACTAAGAAACTAAGAAACTAAGAAACTAAGAAACTAAGAAACTAAGAAACTAAGAAACTAAGAAACTAAGAAACTAAGAAACTAAGAAACTAAGAAACTAAGAAACTAAGAAACTAAGAAACTAAGAAACTAAGAAACTAAGAAACTAAGAAACTAAGAAACTAAGAAACTAAGAAACTAAGAAACTAAGAAACTAAGAAACTAAGAAACTAAGAAACTAAGAAACTAAGAAACTAACGAACTACCAACTAAGAAACTAGGAAACTATGAAACTAAGAAACTAAGAAACTAAGAAACTAAGAAACTAAGAAACTAAGAAACTAAGAAACTAAGAAACTAAGAAACTAAGAAACTAAGAAACTAAGAAACTAAGAAACTAAGAAACTAGAAAAACTAAGAAACTAAGAAACTAAGAAACTAAGAAACTAAGAATCTAAGAAACTAAGAAACTAAGAAACTAAGAATCTAAGAAACTAAGAAACTAAGAAACTAAGAAACTAAGAAACTAAGAAACTAAGAAACTAAGAAACTAAGAAACTAAGAAACTAAGAAACTAAGAAACTAAGAAACTAAGAAACTAAGAAACTAAGAAACTAAGAAACTAAGAAACTAAGAAACTAAGAAACAACGAAACTAAGAAACTAAGAAACTAAGAAACTAAGAAACTAAGAAACTAAGAAACTAAGAAACTAAGAAACTAAGAAACTAAGAAACTAAGAAACTAAGAAACTAAGAAACTAAGAAACTAAGAAACTAAGAAACTAAGAAACTAAGAAACTAAGAAACTAAGAAACTAAGAAACTAAGAAACTAAGAAACTAAGAAACTAAGAAACTAAGAAACTAAGAAACTAAGAAACTAAGAAACTAAGAAACTAAGAAACTAAGAAACTAAGAAACTAAGAAACTAAGAAACTAAGAAACTAAGAAACTAAGAAACTAAGAAACTAAGAAACTAAGAAACTAAGAAACTAAGAAACTAAGAAACTAAGAAACTAAGAAACTAAGAAACTAAGAAACTAAGAAACAAGAAACTAAGAAACTAAGAAACTAAGAAACTAAGAAACTAAGAAACTAAGAAACTAAGAAACTAAGAAACTAAGAAACTAAGAAACTAAGAAACTAAGAAACTAAGAAACTAAGAAACTAAGAAACTAAGAAACTAAGAAACTAAGAAACTAAGAAACTAAGAAACTAAGAAACTAAGAAACTAAGAAACTAAGAAACTAAGAAACTAAGAAACTAAGAAACTAAGAAACTAAGAAACTAAGAAACTAAGAAACTAAGAAACTAAGAAACTAAGAAACTAAGAAACTAAGAACTAAGAAACTAAGAAACTAAGAAACTAAGAAACTAAGAAACTAAGAAACTAAGAAACTAAGAAACTAAGAAACTAAGAAACTAAGAAACTAAGAAACTAAGAAACTAAGAAACTAAGAAACTAAGAAACTAAGAAACTAAGAAACTAAGAAACTAAGAAACTAAGAAACTAAGAAACTAAGAAACTAAGAAACTAAGAAACTAAGAAACTAAGAAACTAAGAAACTAAGAAACTAAGAAACTAAGAAACTAAGAAACTAAGAAACTAAGAAACTAAGAAACTAAGAAACTAAGAAACTAAGAAACTAAGAAACTAAGAAACTAAGAAACTAAGAAACTAAGAAACTAAGAAACTAAGAAACTAAGAAACTAAGAAACTAAGAAACTAAGAAACTAAGAAACTAAGAAACTAAGAAACTAAGAAACTAAGAAACTAAGAAACTAAGAAACTAAGAAACTAAGAAACTAAGAAACTAAGAAACTAAGAAACTAAGAAACTAAGAAACTAAGAAACTAAGAAACTAAGAAACTAAGAAACTAAGAAACTAAGAAACTAAGAAACTAAGAAACTAAGAAACTAAGAAACTAAGAAACTAAGAAACTAAGAAACTAAGAAACTAAGAAACTAAGAAACTAAGAAACTAAGAAACTAAGAAACTAAGAAACTAAGAAACTAAGAAACTAAGAAACTAAGAAACTAAGAAACTAAGAAACTAAGAAACTAAGAAACTAAGAAACTAAGAAACTAAGAAACTAAGAAACTAAGAAACTAAGAAACTAAGAAACTAAGAAACTAAGAAACTAAGAAACTAAGAAACTAAGAAACTAAGAAACTAAGAAACTAAGAAACTAAGAAACTAAGAAACTAAGAAACTAAGAAACTAAGAAACTAAGAAACTAAGAAACTAAGAAACTAAGAAACTAAGAAACTAAGAAACTAAGAAACTAAGAAACTAAGAAACTAAGAAACTAAGAAACTAAGAAACTAAGAAACTAAGAAACTAAGAAACTAAGAAACTAAGAAACTAAGAAACTAAGAAACTAAGAAACTAAGAAACTAAGAAACTAAGAAACTAAGAAACTAAGAAACTAAGAAACTAAGAAACTAAGAAACTAAGAAACTAAGAAACTAAGAAACTAAGAAACTAAGAAACTAAGAAACTAAGAAACTAAGAAACTAAGAAACTAAGAAACTAAGAAACTAAGAAACTAAGAAACTAAGAAACTAAGAAACTAAGAAACTAAGAAACCAAGAAACTAAGAAACTAAGAAACTAAGAAACTAAGAAACTAAGAAACTAAGAAACTAAGAAACTAAGAAACTAAGAAACTAAGAAACTAAGAAACTAAGAAACTAAGAAACTAAGAAACTAAGAAACTAAGAAACTAAGAAACTAAGAAACTAAGAAACTAAGAAACTAAGAAACTAAGAAACTAAGAAACTAAGAAACTAAGAAACTAAGAAACTAAGAAACTAAGAGAATAAGAAACTAAGAAACTAAGAAACTAAGAAACTAAGAAACTAAGAAACTAAGAAACTAAGAAACTAAGAAACTAAGAAACTAAGAAACTAAGAAACTAAGAAACTAAGAAACTAAGAAACTAAGAAACTAAGAAACTAAGAAACTAAGAAACTAAGAAACTAAGAAACTAAGAAACTAAGAAACCAACTAAGAAACTAAGAAACTAAGAAACTAAGAAACTAAGAAACTAAGAAACTAAGAAACTAAGAAACTAAGAAACTAAGAAACTAAGAAACTAAGAAACTAAGAAACTGAGAAACTAAGAAACTAAGAAACTAAGAAACTAAGAAACCAAGAAACTAAGAAACTAAGAAACTAACGAACTACCAACTAAGAAACTAAGGAACTAAGAAACAAAGAAACTAAGAAACCAAGAAACTAAGAACTAAGAACTAAGAAACTAAGGAACTAAGAAACTAAGAAACTAAGAAACTAAGAAACTAAGAAACTAAGAAACTAAGAAACTAAGAAACTAAGAAACTAAGAAACTAAGAAACTAAGAAACTAAGAAACTAAGAAACTAAGAAACTAAGAAACTAAGAAACTAAGAAACTAAGAAACTAAGAAACTAAGAAACTAAGAAACTAAGAAACTAAGAAACTAAGAAACTAAGAAACTAAGAAACTAAGAAACTAAGAAACTAAGAAACTAAGAATCTATGAAACTAAGAAACTAAGAAACAAAGAATCTATGAAACTATGAACTAAGAAACCAAGAAACTAAGAAACTAAGAAACTAAGAAACTAAGAAACTAAGAAACTAAGAAACTAAGAAACTAAGAAACTAAGAAACTAAGAAACTAAGAAACTAAGAAACTAAGAAACTAAGAAACTAAGAAACTAAGAAACTAAGAAACTAAGAAACTAAGAAACTAAGAAACTAAGAAACTAAGAAACTAAGAAACTAAGAAACTAAGAAACTAAGAAACTAAGAAACTAAGAAACTAAGAAACTAAGAAACTAAGAAACTAAGAAACTAAGAAACTAAGAAACTAAGAAACTAAGAAACTAAGAAACTAAGAAACTAAGAAACTAAGAAACTAAGAAACTAAGAAACTAAGAAACTAAGAAACTAAGAAACTAAGAAACTAAGAAACTAAGAAACTAAGAAACAACTAAGAAACTAAGAAACTAAGAAACTAAGAAACTAAGATACTAAGAAACTAAGAAACTAAGAAACTAAGAAACTAAGAAACTAAGAAACTAAGAAACTAAGAAACTAAGAAACTAAGAAACTAAGAAACTAAGAAACTAAGAAACTAAGAAACTAAGAAACTAAGAAACTAAGAAACTAAGAAACTAAGAAACTAAGAAACTAAGAAACTAAGAAACTAGAAACTAAGAAACTAAGAAACTAAGAAACTAAGAAACTAAGAAACTAAGAAACTAAGAAACTAAGAAACTAAGAAACTAAGAAACTAAGAAACTAAGAAACTAAGAAACTAAGAAACTAAGAAACTAAGAAACTAAGAAACTAAGAAACTAAGAAACTAAGAAACTAAGAAACTAAGAAACTAAGAAACTAAGAAACTAAGAAACTAAGAAACTAAGAAACTAAGAAACTAAGAAACTAAGAAACTAAGAAACTAAGAAACTAAGAAACTAAGAAACTAAGAAACTAAGAAACTAAGAAACTAAGAAACTAAGAAACTAAGAAACTAAGAAACTAAGAAACTAAGAAACTAAGAAACTAAGAAACTAAGAAACTAAGAAACTAAGAAACTAAGAAACTAAGAAACTAAGAAACTAAGAAACTAAGAAACTAAGAAACTAAGAAACTAAGAAACTAAGAAACTAAGAAACTAAGAAACTAAGAAACTAAGAAACTAAGAAACTAAGAAACTAAGAAACTAAGAAACTAAGAAACTAAGAAACTAAGAAACTAAGAAACTAAGAAACTAAGAAACTAAGAAACTAAGAAACTAAGAAACTAAGAAACTAAGAAACTAAGAAACTAAGAAACTAAGAAACTAAGAAACTAAGAAACTAAGAAACTAAGAAACTAAGAAACTAAGAAACTAAGAAACTAAGAAACTAAGAAACTAAGAAACTAAGAAACTAAGAAACTAAGAAACTAAGAAACTAAGAAACTAAGAAACTAAGAAACTAAGAAACTAAGAAACTAAGAAACTAAGAAACTAAGAAACTAAGAAACTAAGAAACTAAGAAACTAAGAAACTAAGAAACTAAGAAACTAAGAAACTAAGAAACTAAGAAACTAAGAAACTAAGAAACTAAGAAACTAAGAAACTAAGAAACTAAGAAACTAAGAAACTAAGAAACTAAGAAACTAAGAAACTAAGAAACTAAGAAACTAAGAAACTAAGAAACTAAGAATATGAAACTAAGAAACTAAGAAACTAAGAAACTAAGAAACTAAGAAACTAAGAAACTAAGAAACTAAGAAACTAAGAAACTAAGAAACTAAGAAACTAAGAAACTAACAAACTAAGAAACTAACTGTTACAGACGGGGAGGAACGGCGTCCTGGAGCGGCTCAGAACGTCGTTTGGAATAGGGAAGGTGAGTATAGGACGTACCGGCAGCAGGTATCCCCGACTGTAGGTAAAGTGGAGCGCGTAAGGTAAGTATTATCGACGTAGGATGAAACGTTGCCGGTAGGATTATAACGTTATTTCCTTCAGGTGGGTCCGCCGAATCGTCCAGAGGGTTGGCGAACGAATACACGTTCCTACAACCGTAGCGACTCGGTAGGGGCAGGCGTAATGAGAAAATAGGAGAAATGAGCGGATGCCAAGATTTAGGCAGCTATAAGTATTTATTCGTGACTGTTATACACTGCTTGCATTTGAGCGCACCAATTATAAATATCAACAGGAATTAGATTATTCTGAATATTAGGTAGTTCGCTTATGTATCGAGATAATATCTCCGTAGGTATCTCCTGATGGGAATGGACCTTGGCGGCCTGGTTCGTATCGATAAAAGGAATTGGCGTTGGAGGCGGCTGTATGACAAGTACTGTAGATTCGCAATCACTGTCGTTTGTTAAATCAATAACCTCGACGTCTGGTTCTCGGTGTCCGAGGTCGAGGGTGGAGGCTTCCGACAACGGGGAATAACAAGGTTCGCCCGGATGGCTGGAGGCTTGCGGGATCCCAAGCGCCAATTGCTCTTGTAACTCGCGAATGCGTCGTTTGTACTCAAGCGAGCGCGGTGTTTGATTCCGCCGCGACGCGTCGTTTTATTAGGTCGTTTAGACCGGGTTGTCTAAGAATACCCAAACGTGTGTAAGCTAATTGTTAATAAACAAAGGTAGTAAAACGTCTAGATACCCACTCGATTCTTATTCATGTTAGAGGTTTCGTTCCCGGTGCGTTTCCTTTGAGACGCTACCAAGGCGGGTGAGAATGGATGAGTGGCCGGTGCGTTTCTTCTGAGACGCTACCAAGGCGGGTGAGAATGGATGAGTGGCCGGCGCGTTTCTTCTGAGACGCTACCAAGCGTGTGTATCGGAGGTCCGGTGCGTTTCCTGTGAGACGCTACCAGGCAAAGGCGGAAAGAAAGGGTAGAATGTTAGAGTGGAATAAGAATCAGGCAGTTGATAAAACAATAAATAAATAGAGTTAAATTTGGTAACGTTTGAGCTTCTTGTAGACGATCGCGAAATAATCTAAGTTAATTTAGCGAAAATTTGTGTAATAATAGGGGTTCACGAGATACCGCACGTTTAAATAAGAGGTAGGAAGGATTGGAGATACACGGTTCGAAAGTATAGAATGCAACAATGTATAAGTCAGTAAAAGAGACAAGTTGTAACAATAAGATTTATTAAAGCAATATAACAAAGACTTACGTGTTGAATATATTGGATGAGAGACGCACTTTATAACTTCTTGATGTTTACTATTTAACGGCTTCCAGTAGACTGACTACTGAGGGCCCTGGGCCCTGTATTTATATTAACGTTTTATCAGCTTGGCCCTCAGAGAGGTGCTAATTCCCATAAGCATTTTCTGGTACTGCTTTATCTTTGCTGATGCTGAGTCAGCAGTTTTGCTGAGTCGGCATTCTTGAGGAGTAGCAAAGTTTATCTCCCTTTATCTCGAGATTTCTAGAGTTTCATCCTCGAGAGGCTTCTAGAATGTCCTCTGTGAGAATGTTCAAGCAGTGGCTCTCATACAACAGTGGTTCTCATTTAAAATATAAAAGGTGCTTAATGTTAAGATGATTATAACGGCTTAATGCTAAGGTTGGTATGTCGGTAAGTTATCGATTGCGGACGATAAGTTACTGGTCCTTGGTGTGAATGATAATATGTTGTAAATCGAAAGCTGGTAATAAAGAGTGTTGAAAGTAACTGTCAAAAGATTATTACAATTGAATATTTAGGCGATTTATCAACGGTTGTCAATTATCGACGGTCGGTAGCTTGTAGGTAAGTTATCTAAGGTAGGTTTTTATCGACCGTGGATTTACAATAGTAAGTATAACAGTATAAATCATAAGTATACAAATGGTAAGTATAGAGATAAGTATCGGAGGTAAGTATATGTTGGTAAGTTACCGACAGTCGGTATCACCGTGCGTCGGTAATACCGGCTGGCGATTGCTAAGAGTACGTAATTAAGTAAGTAATAATGATTGTATAATATGATAGTAAATGAATGAGTAATATACGTTTATATGTGTATGTATGTGAGAATAATATAGATACGTAGGCAATAGTTCGTAATGTGCGCGAGAAAAAATATGTTTAGGCGGGGAGGGGTATGTGGATGTAACACCTCCCTCCCCGGGAAAATAAATTTTGGGCTAAACGTCCAAAATTTATTTCCCATGAGGTCGAAGTAGCTTTAAGGTCGCGCACAGAAACTTCGGATGCGTTCGAGGTTGGGTGAAGCTTTGGAGATTTCTGGGTCAGGTTCACTGCTGGTGTCTTCCGGTGGATCGGATGGTGACCTTTTTCCCAAATGGATTAAGAGATGAGTGATTGAAGAAAATGCTGCGCCGAGGATATGAATTCCACATCCATATACTGAGTGTAGCGTGTATCCATTGATTACTATGTCGATCAGGCTCTTAATAAATTTGAAAATTACAAATATTGCAAGTATTGCTGCACTGATTGAACCAAATTCTATAAATCCGTTCCATAATTTGCTCATGGTTGATTTAGCTATCTTCTCTAGGGTGTGTTCATCTAGAAGGCCGGCGAGGGATATCGAATTGGGTGCCGGGCCTGCTGCTGCTGCTCCTTGTGCAATTTCGTTGATTACTGCTGGTTTCTCTGCCGGGAACATGATGTGATCGCGTAGTCTGTCCAAATCGGATTGTGAGTAAATTCCACTGGTTGCTAGTGACGTTGGCGTTAAATAGTTCCAATTTAATTGTGATATTGGTTTTGTTTTCTGTGGTATTTCAGCGATCATTGGAGAGGGTGTTAGTTTGACCCATTGTTCATCAATTTTATAGATCGTTGGTAGAAGAGGATTGCATTGGCGGTTTGTGCCAAATCTGGTAAGTATTCTAGTTTTCGGTGCTAGGAAATAGGATTCGTTCTTATGCGTAACTGGAAGCTCATTGTAGCATTTTTCGGTTTTTCTGACGTTTACGATGACTGGAATACATTGAAGAATATGAATAACTTCACCTGCTGTGACTGCCATGTAGCCTGGCTTCTTCGTGATGATATAGGCGAACTCTTCTGGTACAAGAGTGACTAATGATAAAGCGTTCCTGAGGATTTGATTTTCGGATTCACATCGCTGCATCACAATGGTCCGATACAATGAGGTTAATTGATTCCTGATGTGTTTCTCTACGTAAATAAATTTTGAATTTATATATGTAAAAATGTCCAAGTCGTCAACAGGTATTGGTTTTCTGGATATGATTGGGTTTCTAGATGTGTTTCGATGATGAATAATCTTGGATGTTCTGTGAGTATGATGGTGTATCCACACATGTGTTTTTCTCTTGTTTTTGTTAAAGCGAAAGTAATTTCATTGGTGGTTAGACTGTAGATGATTGGATGTTGATTCTCTGAGATTTCTTCGGCCTTTTCTGCTTGGCCCTCGTATAACACATCATATGATTTTAGTTCACAGGTGTCTGTCGGGATTGGATTCCAAAATGTGTACCCAAAGTCGTAGTCGATGCAGTTTGATTTCGTTAAGTCGCAGGTGGTTCCTGAAGGTAAGATGATTTTTCCAGTGTTAATTTTGACTCTCGCTTCTTGGCTTCTAATTTTTATTTCCAGAGTAGCTTGAACAAATACATTGTTCCATGATCCGTATGGATCTGAATAAGTGGTACCGGTGCAGGATCCGTCGGGACCCACTGATCCGGCTAAGGTGATTGTACGGTGAGTCGTTGAATTTGGGGAGATTCCAGTTATTAATGCGTTTGAAATTGATATGGTTCCTTCTTGGTGCAATCTTCTACAGGTTTCTTGGTTAACTTCTACCATGTATTCTGCTAGTCCGTTTTGTACTGCGGCTAGGTGCGAGTACATACCACAGTAGTAGATGATTCTCTTCATATTTACTTGGCACTGGATCGTGTGCGCATAGTTGTATTCCGATAATTGCAGCAGCTGAATGTATGTGGCGGTGGTTTTGATTTCAGGGCCTGGTTGGCGGCATTCTTCGAGGTCGAGTAGTGAGACGGTCGTGTGGTTCATCGTGGGTCTTCCACAATCAAAGCCAATAAGAGCTTCAGCTGGTAGCTGAAGGGTCATGATGGCGAGAATGATGAGGTAAGTGGTCATCCTGCGGGACAAAACTATGTCTTGCCTTTTTACATTTGTCTTGATGTACAATTTTATCTTTACCTTTAATTTTAATCCTTAAATTACGCGGTGGTAAAACTTCCAAAATCTGGTATGGCCCATGGTACTGATTGTCTAGCTTACTAGTAGGTTCCTTTAATATATAGACCCAATCTCCTGGGTGAAACTCTTGAATATTTAGTTTAGCGTCATAATATCTTTTAGATCTGTGTTTGGCCTGAATCAGATTTTGGCGAGCTTTATCCTGGATTTCGTTTAATGTTTTAAATAAATCGTTTAAGTACTCGAAGTAAGTGACATCAATTCGGTCGTCTATGTCTGGTTCTGTGCTTGGAATTCTAGCGGTTCTGCCAAAAACTAATTCGTAGGGGGTATAATGGGTGCCCTCGTGAACGCTGGTATTATATGATAACATTGCAAGGTCTAGCCAAGTGTCCCATTCCTTCCCTCGATCTGTTTGTATTTTTAGATATTCGCTTAAAACGTGATGCGAACGTTCCAGGGAGCCGTTAGACTGCGGTCTATATGTCGAAGTTTTGTACTGTTTTATGTTAAATCGTTTAGCTAGATATTTCATAATAGAAGATATTAAGTTGGGTCCTTGATCTGTTAATATGGCTTTAGGGGCTCCGAATATGCCAATTAGTCTTTTCAAAATTTGATCTGCAATAGTAATTGAGGTTGTATCTTCGAGGGTACGGCTATGGAATACTTGGTAAGTAGATCCTGCATTGTGAGAATGTACCTATTCCCTGAAGATGTAATAGGAAGGGGGCCCATTATGTCGATAGCGACTTTATCGAAAGCACGTCCTGGCGTGTCTGTAATAACCATTGGTTGTTTTGTTTTTATACGAGTTAGTTTCTTTAATTGGCACGTTTTACACGATTGTATGTAAGATTGTACTTGACTTTTCATATTATGCCAAATGAATTTTTCGCGAATTCTTTGTAATGTCTTTGTTACGCCTTTGTGACCGTTGATGACCGAATTGTGAGTGTTTGCTATTATTTCTGCGCGTGTTTCGATTGGAGGAACTCGGATGGTGCTGGAACAGTAAGTAATTGTAATTCGATAATCTTTAAATAATTCCGTTAAATGTTTGTCTATGAAGTACCAAGAGACGTCACCTAAAGGATCGGTCTGTCTAATTGAGAAACTAGCTAGCATGAGTTCATCCAATACTGATCTAATGATTCTTAATCCATCAAGCGCTTGCGTGCGGGTAATTGGAGCTGTAGGGCGTTCCTGTATTGGAATCGATATAATATAACGTTTGTCGTGAGTTTTCACATTAGGAATATTTGGTGTAATTTCTGAAGGATCAGGAAGTAGACCTGACGCTTGGAGCTCCTTCGCACCCTCGCACGCAGGCGTGCCTTGGTAGGTTAAGAATACGACAAGGTGGTCCTTTGCAAGATTAAAGGTTCCTTAGATTTAACGATTTTTAGAATTTCGAATCGCGGTTCGGGGTCGAATAACGGTTCGTCTTCGCTGTCAGATGATGATGAATTTGTATCCTCGGTTTCTTCTTCTTCGCCGACTGTTTCCAACTCGATTTCTGGATTCCTGCCGTCGTCCGGCGTTGGTTCAGTATTCTTTCTTGGTTCTTTTCTCGGTAACTTTAATGATGCCAATGATTCGCTTCGCTTTCTTTTGTTAATACCCTCTGGCTCCTGTTCTTGTGGTTCGTGTCTTCTTCGCGCTTTCCTAGGTAGTTCCACTAGTGTTGGCGACTCGCTTCGCTTACGTTTCGTGATGATGTGTGGTTCTTTGGGAGAGGGAGTTAAAGGTCTTGGTACATAGGTTGGTGAGGAAATAGCTTCGTCGGAGGGGGATGTGTTCACTGGTAATACTTGAGGAGGGTTCCTGGATAGTGCATCTGCGTTTAGGTTCGTTTTCCCTTGTTTATATACTATTTCATATTCATATTCCGATAATTTTAATTTCCACTTCCATAATCTTGATGTAGGATCTTTGATATTATGCAACCAGACCAACGGCCTATGGTCTGTGACTATCTTAAACTTTCTGCCGTATAAATAGGGTCGGAAATGGTTAACACTGTATACGACGGCTAGGCATTCCTTTTCTATGGTAGAATACTTTTGCTCGTGAGGATTTAAAACTCTTGAAGTGTATGCTATTGGGAGGTCTTTACCTAATTCTCCTTGGCTCAAAATTCCTCCGATTGCGTATCCGGACGCGTCCGTTGTCAGTATGAAAGTCTTGGTGAAATCTGGAAATTGTAGTATTGGAGATTTGCACAGGGCGTCGCGAAGTGTTTCAAAGGCTTCCTGTTGATTACCCTTCCAATTAAACGGTTTGTCCTTCTTTAATAAGTCGGTGAGTGGTTTTGCAATTTTAGAGTAATCCTTAATGAATCTTCGATAGTATCCGGTGAGTCCTAAAAATTGTTTGATTTGTTTTGGGTTTTTGGGTACTGGGAACCGCTGAACTGCTTGTAGTTTCTTGGGATCGGGTTTTACGCCTTCTTTACTCAAAATGTGCCCCAAGTATGCGACCTCCTTCCGTAAAAATTCGCATTTGTCGGGCTGTAATTTTACGTTTCCTTCTCCTAATCTTTGCATTAGTTTTCTGAATTTGGTTTGGTGTTCTGTTAGCGATGAGGCGTAAATGACAAAATCATCCATATATATAAACAGTTCCCACCCTTGTAATCCGGATAGAAGGTTGTTCATATGGCGTTGAAAGGTAGCTGGCGCATTTTTGAGTCCAAAAGGCATTCGGGTGAACTCAAAATGTCCATAGGGAGTTGAAAAAGCAGTTTTTGGCGCGTCTTGTTCGGCCATGGAGATTTGATGAAATCCTGATGCTAAGTCTAGAACGCTGAAATACTTGGCTCCTCCTACTTGATCTAGTATTTCTGTGATGTTGGGAAGCGGGTATGCATCGCCTATGGTTTTTTCATTGAGGTTTCTGAAATCGATGACGACTCTCCATCTCTTTTTCCCTGTGGAGTCCGGTTTCTTAGGTACTATCCAGATAGGCGAATTATAAGGTGACATAGATGGACGCACAATTCCGTCTTTTAATAGTTCTTGGACCTGCCTTTCAATTTCCTGCTTATGGATTTGGGGAAATCTGTACTGCCTTGAATTAATGGGTAGGTTATCCGTTGTTTCTATTCTGTGTTCTATTCCTTTGGCGCATGTTAATGGTTCCCTGGTAAATGAAAACAATCTTGATATTCTGTAACTAAGTTGACTATGTGCCTTCTTTCTTCGGAGTTTAGATGTTCTAATCGCAATAATTCAATGACTTTATCTGCTCTAGTTGCTTCTGTTTCTTTATTGAGCGTATGAATATTAAATGTAGGCTGAGTTGTATCCTCTAATGTCGAATAAGGAATGGTTTCGACTATCGGTACCCGAATCTTGATGTCCTTCAAAGTAGTATTATAACATTTCACGTATGCTCTTCCATTTTTATTCGATACTAGACATTGCCCGTAGAAAACACCTTTAGCGATTGAGTTGCGTTCAATGTGCCCCGTTTCTTGATTAGGGTGAATAACATAGAGGTTTACCGGCGTTACTGTTCTTCGTTTGAGAGTAATAAATTCTTCATTATAAAATGGAATATACCATTCGTTCCATTTGATTAGCTTCTTTGCGTAGTCCACCTTGGCTTGGTGGCTGTGTAGAAATTCCGCGCCCAATATTCCATCATGAGGGATAGTGAAATCATCGTTTACAACAAGGAATGGGACTGGGTACCCGAGTATGTCAAGAGATATTCGACCCAGTGTCGGGGCTAACCCTTGTCCTATTCCCCTAAGGGCAGGACGCACACTTGAATCGATATCGATTATGGAGATCAGGGCGGATTGCTTGATTAGGTTTACTTCTGCGCCGGAATCAATCATGAAACTTGTATTTCGCTTGGTGTTGGGCGTTTTAATTCGGACGGAGGGTACCGTGTTTATGTTATTAATGTCAATTACTCGAATAGTGGGCTCAACATGCCCTCTTCTGGGATTTCCTCCTCTTCCTGATCCGTGTCTTCCTTCTGCTTCTGCGATGTCTCCTTTACAGGTGGATCCTTGGGTGGATTTTTCCCCCTTGCTATCGGGTACGTACCGCGGTTTTGATTTGATGGGCCCTGTCCCACGCGGTTCGGCGACGGGCCGTGGGTGTTTCCCGGTCGTTGTTGATTCTGCTCATATTCCCTTCGAGCTTTCAACTTCCTACATTCTTCGATCGTGTGGCCAGGATTTTTGCAATATCTGCATTGCTTTTCGGGTATTCTTTTCCCCGGATCGTTGTAATTGTTGGGCCGTGATGTATCGAATCTTTCGTTGCGACCTCTATAACCGTTCCCATTGTTGTAGTTGTTTAGGTAATTGCTTCCGTTACCGTAATTATTGTTGCCGTAGCGAGGCTTGTCTTCTCGAGGTCTTTCCGGCTTGGGTGGTTCTGTGCGATGTCGAGGATCTGCGTTTCTATCGTAGTTCCTGTATCTTGGATTTCTATCGTGCTGCTCGTATCCACGCCTGAAACGCGCATGTTCATCCTGAATTTCCGTGTGAATCTTGATCGCCTTTTCGATTGCGTCGTCCAGCGTATCGTATCCTTCGATCCTCAGTCGTGTGGCGATGTCGGGTAATAACCCTTGGATAAATGCTTCGCTTGCTTCCTTCTGTATTTCGAGCTCGGTTCGGTGATCGAGCGTTCCGTATCGCTGTTGGTCACCGTCCATAATTAGATCGCGCAACTCTCGTATTTTGATGGCGAAGTCGAGGACACTTTGATTTGGCGTTTGGAATGTCCTGCTTAGTTCACCACGGTAATAATTCGCACTCTTAAAAGGAGAGAATAACTTTCCGGATTTTGTTGCATAACTCGCTGACCGAATTGAACTGGGAACGACCGACTATTCTGTAAAGCTTGTCCGCGCAATTTGTTTAGAATTGTTCTTACTAAAAGGGGCTCGTCACTTGAAGGTAAAGTAATCTCGTGCACGATAGCACGATTCACAAAAGGGAATAACTAACTGGCGCGTGCCGTCGAACGTCTGTATGCCGTCTGCGGCCTCCTTGACTCGCTTGTGGATTCCGGATGAGACTTCGGAATTTGTAGAAATTTGTGACGGCCCTGGTAAAAATTCTCTTGTTATTTCTTCTATTCTAGCGCGGCCTTCGTTGGGAGGTTGATGGAAACTAGTACGGTCAGGGTCTACTGGGCGACTTCTCAATTCTCTGACCTCTGCCATCAAATTTTGGACTGCACTTCTCAATTGTTCATGCTCCTGAATCATCTCTGTACGTTCTTGGGTGAGGTCGTCTCGCTCCTGGTCCAGCCTCAGCTGGCTTTCTTGGAGTCTCTTCTCCAATGCTTGTCGTTCCTGCTCCGCACGTTGCTCTTGTTCCCGTAGTCTTCTTTCCTTTTGCTGTACTTTGTTCGGCAAGAACCTGTAGTTCTTCCGCGGAATATTCCGTTCCTTCTGCGGAGCGTGTGTGTACACCCTGTCTTGGCTTAGTACTCATTGTGAATTTAATAAATCGGTTAGTTTACGAGTAAAATTTGACCAATAAGTGTTACGTATCCCACCGCTGTCACCAATTTTATGTTACGGACGGGAGGAACGGCGTCCTGGAGCGGCTCAGAACGTCGTTTGGAATAGGGAAGGTGAGTATAGGACGTACCGGCAGCAGGTATCCCCGACTGTAGGTAATGTGGAGCGCGTAAGGTAAGTATTATCGACGTAGGATGAAGCGTTGCCGGTAGGATTATAACGTTATTTCCTTCAGGTGGGTCCGCCGAATCGTCCAGAGGGTTGGCGAACGAATACACGTTCCTACAACCGTAGCGACTCGGTAGGGGCAGGCGTAATGAGAAAATAGGAGAAATGAGCGGATGCCAAGATTTAGGCAGCTATAAGTATTTATTCGTGACTGTTATACACTGCTTGCATTTGAGCGCACCAATTATAAATATCAACAGGAATTAGATTATTCTGAATATTAGGTAGTTCGCTTATGTATCGAGATAATATCTCCGTAGGTATCTCCTGATGGGAATGGACCTTGGCGGCCTGGTTCGTATCGATAAAAGGAATTGGCGTTGGAGGCGGCTGTATGACAAGTACTGTAGATTCGCAATCACTGTCGTTTGTTAAATCAATAACCTCGACGTCTGGTTCTCGGTGTCCGAGGTCGAGGGTGGAGGCTTCCGACAACGGGGAATAACAAGGTTCGCCCGGATGGCTGGAGGCTTGCGGGATCCCAAGCGCCAATTGCTCTTGTAACTCGCGAATGCGTCGTTTGTACTCAAGCGAGCGCGGTGTTTGATTCCGCCGCGACGCGTCGTTTTATTAGGTCGTTTAGACCGGGTTGTCTAAGAATACCCAAACGTGTGTAAGCTAATTGTTAATAAACAAAGGTAGTAAAACGTCTAGATACCCACTCGATTCTTATTCATGTTAGAGGTTTCGTTCCCGGTGCGTTTCCTTTGAGACGCTACCAAGGCGGGTGAGAATGGATGAGTGGCCGGTGCGTTTCTTCTGAGACGCTACCAAGGCGGGTGAGAATGGATGAGTGGCCGGCGCGTTTCTTCTGAGACGCTACCAAGCGTGTGTATCGGAGGTCCGGTGCGTTTCCTGTGAGACGCTACCAGGCAAAGGCGGAAAGAAAGGGTAGAATGTTAGAGTGGAATAAGAATCAGGCAGTTGATAAAACAATAAATAAATAGAGTTAAATTTGGTAACGTTTGAGCTTCTTGTAGACGATCGCGAAATAATCTAAGTTAATTTAGCGAAAATTTGTGTAATAATAGGGGTTCACGAGATACCGCACGTTTAAATAAGAGGTAGGAAGGATTGGAGATACACGGTTCGAAAGTATAGAATGCAACAATGTATAAGTCAGTAAAAGAGACAAGTTGTAACAATAAGATTTATTAAAGCAATATAACAAAGACTTACGTGTTGAATATATTGGATGAGAGACGCACTTTATAACTTCTTGATGTTTACTATTTAACGGCTTCCAGTAGACTGACTACTGAGGGCCCCGGGCCCTGTATTTATATTAACGTTTTATCAGCTTGGCCCTCAGAGAGGTGCTAATTCCCATAAGCATTTTCTGGTACTGCTTTATCTTTGCTGATGCTGAGTCAGCAGTTTTGCTGAGTCGGCATTCTTGAGGAGTAGCAAAGTTTATCTCCCTTTATCTCGAGATTTCTAGAGTTTCATCCTCGAGAGGCTTCTAGAATGTCCTCTGTGAGAATGTTCAAGCAGTGGCTCTCATACAACAGTGGTTCTCATTTAAAATATAAAAGGTGCTTAATGTTAAGATGATTATAACGGCTTAATGCTAAGGTTGGTATGTCGGTAAGGAGGATCGGTAAGTTATCGATTGCGGACGATAAGTTACTGGTCCTTGGTGTGAATGATAATATGTTGTAAATCGAAAGCTGGTAATAAAGAGTGTTGAAAGTAACTGTCAAAAGATTATTACAATTGAATATTTAGGCGATTTATCAACGGTTGTCAATTATCGACGGTCGGTAGCTTGTAGGTAAGTTATCTAAGGTAGGTTTTTATCGACCGTGGATTTACAATAGTAAGTATAACAGTATAAATCATAAGTATACAAATGGTAAGTATAGAGATAAGTATCGGAGGTAAGTATATGTTGGTAAGTTACCGACAGTCGGTATCACCGTGCGTCGGTAATACCGGCTGGCGATTGCTAAGAGTACGTAATTAAGTAAGTAATAATGATTGTATAATATGATAGTAAATGAATGAGTAATATACGTTTATATGTGTATGTATGTGAGAATAATATAGATACGTAGGCAATAGTTCGTAATGTGCGCGAGAAAAAATATGTTTAGGCGGGGAGGGGTATGTGGATGTAACACCTCCCTCCCGGGAAAATAAATTTTGGGCTAAACGTCCAAAATTTATTTCCCATGAGTCGAAGTAGCTTTAAGGTCGCGCACAGAAACTTCGGATGCGTTCGAGGTTGGGTGAAGCTTTGGAGATTTCTGGGTCAGGTTCACTGCTGGTGTCTTCCGGTGGATCGGATGGTGACCTTTTTCCCAGATGGATTAAGAGATGAGTGATTGAAGAAAATGCTGCGCCGAGGATATGAATTCCACATCCATATACTGAGTGTAGCGTGTATCCATTGATTACTATGTCGATCAGGCTCTTAATAAATTTGAAAATTACAAATATTGCAAGTATTGCTGCACTGATTGAACCAAATTCTATAAATCCGTTCCATAATTTGCTCATGGTTGATTTAGCTATCTTCTCTAGGGTGTGTTCATCTAGAAGGCCGGCGAGGGATATCGAATTGGGTGCCGGGCCTGCTGCTGCTGCTCCTTGTGCAATTTCGTTGATTACTGCTGGTTTCTCTGCCGGGAACATGATGTGATCGCGTAGTCTGTCCAAATCGGATTGTGAGTAAATTCCACTGGTTGCTAGTGACGTTGGCGTTAAATAGTTCCAATTTAATTGTGATATTGGTTTTGTTTTCTGTGGTATTTCAGCGATCATTGGAGAGGGTGTTAGTTTGACCCATTGTTCATCAATTTTATAGATCGTTGGTAGAAGAGGATTGCATTGGCGGTTTGTGCCAAATCTGGTAAGTATTCTAGTTTTCGGTGCTAGGAAATAGGATTCGTTCTTATGCGTAACTGGAAGCTCATTGTAGCATTTTTCGGTTTTTCTGACGTTTACGATGACTGGAATACATTGAAGAATATGAATAACTTCACCTGCTGTGACTGCCATGTAGCCTGGCTTCTTCGTGATGATATAGGCGAACTCTTCTGGTACAAGAGTGACTAATGATAAAGCGTTCCTGAGGATTTGATTTTCGGATTCACATCGCTGCATCACAATGGTCCGATACAATGAGGTTAATTGATTCCTGATGTGTTTCTCTACGTAAATAAATTTTGAATTTATATATGTAAAAATGTCCAAGTCGTCAACAGGTATTGGTTTTCTGGATATGATTGGGTTTCCTGGATGTGTTTCGATGATAAATAATCTTGGATGTTCTGTAAGTATGATGGTGTATCCACACATGTGTTTTTCTCTTGTTTTTGTTAAAGCGAAAGTAATTTCATTGGTGGTTAAACTGTAGATGATTGGATGTTGATTCTCTGAGATTTCTTCGGCCTTTTCTGCTTGGCCCTCGTATAACACATCATATGATTTTAGTTCACAGGTGTCTGTCGGGATTGGATTCCAAAATGTGTACCCAAAGTCGTAGTCGATGCAGTTTGATTTCGTTAAGTCGCAGGTGGTTCCTGAAGGTAAGATGATTTTTCCAGTGTTAATTTTGACTCTCGCTTCTTGGCTTCTAATTTTTATTTCCAGAGTAAGCTTGAACAAATACATTGTTCCATGATCCGTATGGATCTGAATAAGTGGTACCGGTGCAGGATCCGTCGGGACCCACTGATCCGGCTAAGGTGATTGTACGGTGAGTCGTTGAATTTGGGGAGATTCCAGTTATTAATGCGTTTGAAATTGATATGGTTCCTTCTTGGTGCAATCTTCTACAGGTTTCTTGGTTAACTTCTACCATGTATTCTGCTAGTCCGTTTTGTACTGCGGCTAGGTGCGAGTACATACCACAGTAGTAGATGATTCTCTTCATATTTACTTGGCACTGGATCGTGTGCGCATAGTTGTATTCCGATAATTGCAGCAGCTGAATGTATGTGGCGGTGGTTTTGATTTCAGGGCCTGGTTGGCGGCATTCTTCGAGGTCGAGTAGTGAGACGGTCGTGTGGTTCATCGTGGGTCTTCCACAATCAAAGCCAATAAGAGCTTCAGCTGGTAGCTGAAGGGTCATGATGGCGAGAATGATGAGGTAAGTGGTCATCCTGCGGGACAAAACTATGTCTTGCCTTTTACATTTGTCTTGATGTACAATTTTATCTTTACCTTTAATTTTAATCCTTAAATTACGCGGTGGTAAAACTTCCAAAATCTGGTATGGCCCATGGTACTGATTGTCTAGCTTACTAGTAGGTTCCTTTAATATATAGACCCAATCTCCTGGGTGAAACTCTTGAATATTTAGTTTAGCGTCATAATATCTTTTAGATCTGTGTTTGGCCTGAATCAGATTTTGGCGAGCTTTATCCTGGATTTCGTTTAATGTTTTAAATAAATCGTTTAAGTACTCGAAGTAAGTGACATCAATTCGGTCGTCTATGTCTGGTTCTGTGCTTGGAATTCTAGCGGTTCTGCCAAAAACTAATTCGTAGGGGGTATAATGGGTGCCCTCGTGAACGCTGGTATTATATGATAACATTGCAAGGTCTAGCCAAGTGTCCCATTCCTTCCCTCGATCTGTTTGTATTTTTAGATATTCGCTTAAAACGTGATGCGAACGTTCCAGGGAGCCGTTAGACTGCGGTCTATATGTCGAAGTTTTGTACTGTTTTATGTTAAATCGTTTAGCTAGATATTTCATAATAGAAGATATTAAGTTGGGTCCTTGATCTGTTAATATGGCTTTAGGGCTCCGAATATGCCAATTAGTCTTTTCAAAATTTGATCTGCAATAGTAATTGAGGTTGTATCTTCGAGGGGTACGGCTATGGAATACTTGGTAAGTAGATCCTGCATTGTGAGAATGTACCTATTCCCTGAAGATGTAATAGGAAGGGGGCCCATTATGTCGATAGCGACTTTATCGAAAGCACGTCCTGGCGTGTCTGTAATAACCATTGGTTGTTTTGTTTTTATACGAGTTAGTTTCTTTAATTGGCACGTTTTACACGATTGTATGTAAGATTGTACTTGACTTTTCATATTATGCCAAATGAATTTTTCGCGAATTCTTTGTAATGTCTTTGTTACGCCTTTGTGACCGTTGATGACCGAATTGTGAGTGTTTGCTATTATTTCTGCGCGTGTTTCGATTGGAGGAACTCGGATGGTGCTGGAACAGTAAGTAATTGTAATTCGATAATCTTTAAATAATTCCGTTAAATGTTTGTCTATGAAGTACCAAGAGACGTCACCTAAAGGATCGGTCTGTCTAATTGAGAAACTAGCTAGCATGAGTTCATCCAATACTGATCTAATGATTCTTAATCCATCAAGCGCTTGCGTGCGGGTAATTGGAGCTGTAGGGCGTTCCTGTATTGGAATCGATATAATATAACGTTTGTCGTGAGTTTTCACATTAGGAATATTTGGTGTAATTTCTGAAGGATCAGGAAGTAGACCTGACGCTTGGAGCTCCTTCGCACCCTCGCACGCAGGCGTGCCTTGGTAGGTTAAGAATACGACAAGGTGGTCCTTTTGCAAGATTAAAGGTTCCTTAGATTTAACGATTTTTAGAATTTCGAATCGCGGTTCGGGGTCGAATAACGGTTCGTCTTCGCTGTCAGATGATGATGAATTTGTATCCTCGGTTTCTTCTTCTTCGCCGACTGTTTCCAACTCGATTTCTGGATTCCTGCCGTCGTCCGGCGTTGGTTCAGTATTCTTTCTTGGTTCTTTTCTCGGTAACTTTAATGATGCCAATGATTCGCTTCGCTTTCTTTTGTTAATACCCTCTGGCTCCTGTTCTTGTGGTTCGTGTCTTCTTCGCGCTTTCCTAGGTAGTTCCACTAGTGTTGGCGACTCGCTTCGCTTACGTTTCGTGATGATGTGTGGTTCTTTGGGAGAGGGAGTTAAAGGTCTTGGTACATAGGTTGGTGAGGAAATAGCTTCGTCGGAGGGGATGTGTTCACTGGTAATACTTGAGGAGGGTTCCTGGATAGTGCATCTGCGTTTAGGTTCGTTTTCCCTTGTTTATATACTATTTCATATTCATATTCCGATAATTTTAATTTCCACTTCCATAATCTTGATGTAGGATCTTTGATATTATGCAACCAGACCAACGGCCTATGGTCTGTGACTATCTTAAACTTTCTGCCGTATAAATAGGGTCGGAAATGGTTAACACTGTATACGACGGCTAGGCATTCCTTTTCTATGGTAGAATACTTTTGCTCGTGAGGATTCAAAACTCTTGAAGTGTATGCTATTGGGAGGTCTTTACCTAATTCTCCTTGGCTCAAAATTCCTCCGATTGCGTATCCGGACGCGTCCGTTGTCAGTATGAAAGTCTTGGTGAAATCTGGAAATTGTAGTATTGGAGATTTGCACAGGGCGTCGCGAAGTGTTTCAAAGGCTTCCTGTTGATTATCCTTCCAATTAAACGGTTTGTCCTTCTTTAATAAGTCGGTGAGTGGTTTTGCAATTTTAGAGTAATCCTTAATGAATCTTCGATAGTATCCGGTGAGTCCTAAAAATTGTTTGATTTGTTTTGGGTTTTTGGGTACTGGGAACCGCTGAACTGCTTGTAGTTTCTTGGGATCGGGTTTTACGCCTTCTTTACTCAAAATGTGCCCCAAGTATGCGACCTCCTTCCGTAAAAATTCGCATTTGTCGGGCTGTAATTTTACGTTTCCTTCTCCTAATCTTTGCATTAGTTTTCTGAATTTGGTTTGGTGTTCTGTTAGCGATGAGGCGTAAATGACAAAATCATCCATATATATAAACAGTTCCCACCCTTGTAATCCGGATAGAAGGTTGTTCATATGGCGTTGAAAGGTAGCTGGCGCATTTTTAGTCCAAAAGGCATTCGGGTGAACTCAAAATGTCCATAGGGAGTTGAAAAAGCAGTTTTTGGCGCGTCTTGTTCGGCCATGGGGATTTGATGAAATCCTGATGCTAAGTCTAGAACGCTGAAATACTTGGCTCCTCCTACTTGATCTAGTATTTCTGTGATGTTGGGAAGCGGGTATGCATCGCCTATGGTTTTTCATTGAGGTTTCTGAAATCGATGACGACTCTCCATCTCTTTTTCCCTGTGGAGTCCGGTTTCTTAGGTACTATCCAGATAGGCGAATTATAAGGTGACATAGATGGACGCACAATTCCGTCTTTTAATAGTTCTTGGACCTGCCTTTCAATTTCCTGCTTATGGATTTGGGGAAATCTGTACTGCCTTGAATTAATGGGTAGGTTATCCGTTGTTTCTATTCTGTGTTCTATTCCTTTGGCGCATGTTAATGGTTCCCCTGGTAAATGAAAACAATCTTGATATTCTGTAACTAAGTTGACTATGTGCCTTCTTTCTTCGGAGTTTAGATGTTCTAATCGCAATAATTCAATGACTTTATCTGCTCTAGTTGCTTCTGTTTCTTTATTGAGCGTATGAATATTAAATGTAGGCTGAGTTGTATCCTCTAATGTCGAATAAGGAATGGTTTCGACTATCGGTACCCGAATCTTGATGTCCTTCAAAGTAGTATTATAACATTTCACGTATGCTCTTCCATTTTTATTCGATACTAGACATTGCCCGTAGAAAACACCTTTAGCGATTGAGTTGCGTTCAATGTGCCCCGTTTCTTGATTAGGGTGAATAACATAGAGGTTTACCGGCGTTACTGTTCTTCGTTTGAGAGTAATAAATTCTTCATTATAAAATGGAATATACCATTCGTTCCATTTGATTAGCTTCTTTGCGTAGTCCACCTTGGCTTGGTGGCTGTGTAGAAATTCCGCGCCCAATATTCCATCATGAGGGATAGTGAAATCATCGTTTACAACAAGGAATGGGACTGGGTACCCGAGTATGTCAAGAGATATTCGACCCAGTGTCGGGGCTAACCCTTGTCCTATTCCCCTAAGGGCAGGACGCACACTTGAATCGATATCGATTATGGAGATCAGGGCGGATTGCTTGATTAGGTTTACTTCTGCGCCGGAATCAATCATGAAACTTGTATTTCGCTTGGTGTTGGGCGTTTTAATTCGGACGGAGGGTACCGTGTTTATGTTATTAATGTCAATTACTCGAATAGTGGGCTCAACATGCCCTCTTCTGGGATTTCCTCCTCTTCCTGATCCGTGTCTTCCTTCTGCTTCTGCGATGTCTCCTTTACAGGTGGATCCTTGGGTGGATTTTTCCCCCTTGCTATCGGGTACGTACCGCGGTTTTGATTTGATGGGCCCTGTCCCACGCGGTTCGGCGACGGGCCGTGGGTGTTTCCCGGTCGTTGTTGATTCTGCTCATATTCCCTTCGAGCTTTCCAACTTCCTACATTCTTCGATCGTGTGGCCAGGATTTTTGCAATATCTGCATTGCTTTTCGGGTATTCTTTTCCCCGGATCGTTGTAATTGTTGGGCCGTGATGTATCGAATCTTTCGTTGCGACCTCTATAACCGTTCCCATTGTTGTAGTTGTTTAGGTAATTGCTCCCGTTACCGTAATTATTGTTGCCGTAGCGAGGCTTGTCTTCTCGAGGTCTTTCCGGCTTGGGTGGTTCTGTGCGATGTCGAGGATCTGCGTTTCTATCGTAGTTCCTGTATCTTGGATTTCTATCGTGCTGCTCGTATCCACGCCTGAAACGCGCATGTTCATCCTGAATTTCCGTGTGAATCTTGATCGCCTTTTTCGATTGCGTCGTCCAGCGTATCGTATCCTTCGATCCTCAGTCGTGTGGCGATGTCGGGTAATAACCCTTGGATAAATGCTTCGCTTGCTTCCTTCTGTATTTCGAGCTCGGTTCGGTGATCGAGCGTTCCGTATCGCTGTTGGTCACCGTCCATAATTAGATCGCGCAACTCTCGTATTTTTGATGGCGAAGTCGAGGACACTTTGATTTGGCGTTTGGAATGTCCTGCTTAGTTCACCACGGTAATAATTCGCACTCTTAAAAGGAGAGAATAACTTTCGGATTTTGTTGCATAACTCGCTGACCGAATTGAACTGGGAACGACCGACTATTCTGTAAGCTTGTCCGCGCAATTTGTTTAGAATTGTTCTTACTAAAAGGGGCTCGTCACTTGAAGGTAAGTAATCTCGTGCACGATAGCACGATTCACAAAAGGGAATAACTAACTGGCGCGTGCCGTCGAACGTCTGTATGCCGTCTGCGGCCTCCTTGACTCGCTTGTGGATTCCGGATGAGACTTCGGAATTTGTAGAAATTTGTGACGGCCCTGGTAAAATTCTCTTGTTATTTCTTCTATTCTAGCGCGGCCTTCGTTGGGAGGTTGATGGAAACTAGTACGGTCAGGGTCTACTGGGCGACTTCTCAATTCTCTGACCTCTGCCATCAAATTTTGGACTGCACTTCTCAATTGTTCATGCTCCTGAATCATCTCTGTACGTTCTTGGGTGAGGTCGTCTCGCTCCTGGTCCAGCCTCAGCTGGCTTTCTTGGAGTCTCTTCTCCAATGCTTGTCGTTCCTGCTCCGCACGTTGCTCTTGTTCCCGTAGTCTTCTTTCCTTTTGCTGTACTTGTTCGGCAAGAACCTGTAGTTCTTCCGCGGAATATTCCGTTCCTTCTGCGGAGCGTGTGTGTACACCCTGTCTTGGCTTAGTACTCATTGTGAATTTAATAAATCGGTTAGTTTACGAGTAAAATTTGACCAAGAAGTGTTACGGATCCCACCGCTGTCACCAATTTTATGTTACGGACGGGGAGGAACGGCGTCCTGGAGCGGCTCAGAACGTCGTTTGGAATAGGGAAGGTGAGTATAGGACGTACCGGCAGCAGGTATCCCCGACTGTAGGTAAAGTGGAGCGCGTAAGGTAAGTATTATCGACGTAGGATGAAGCGTTGCCGGTAGGATTATAACGTTATTTCCTTCAGGTGGGTCCGCCGAATCGTCCAGAGGGTTGGCGAACGAATACACGTTCCTACAACCGTAGCGACTCGGTAGGGGCAGGCGTAATGAGAAAGTAGGAGAAATGAGCGGATGCCAAGATTTAGGCAGCTATAAGTATTTATTCGTGACTGTTATACACTGCTTGCATTTGAGCGCACCAATTATAAATATCAGCAGGAATTAGATTATTCTGAATATTAGGTAGTTCGCTTATGTATCGAGATAATATCTCCGTAGGTATCTCCTGATGGGAATGGACCTTGGCGGCCTGGTTCGTATCGATAAAAGGAATTGGCGTTGGAGGCGGCTGTATGACAAGTACGGTAGATTCGCAATCACTGTCGTTTGTTAAATCAATAACCTCGACGTCTGGTTCTCGGTGTCCAAGGTCGAGGGTGGAGGCTTCCGACAACGGGGAATAACAAGGTTCGCCCGGATGGCTGGAGGCTTGCGGGATCCCAAGCGCCAATTGCTCTTGTAACTCGCGAATGCGTCGTTTGAGCGCGGTGTTTGATTCCGCCGCGACGCGTCGTTTTATTAGGTCGTTTAGACCGGGTTGTCTAAGAATACCCAAACGTATGTAAGCTAATTGTTAATAAACAAAGGTAGTAAAACGTCTAGATACCCACTCGATTCTTATTCATGTTAGAGGTGTCGTTCCCGGTGCGTTTCCTTTGAGACGCTACCAAGGCGGGTGAGAATGGATGAGTGGCCGGTGCGTTTCTTCTGAGACGCTACCAAGCCGGGTGAGAATGGATGAGTGGCCGGTGCGTTTCTTCTGAGACGCTACCAAGCGTGTGTATCGGAGGTCCGGTGCGTTTCCTGTGAGACGCTACCAGGCAAAGGCGGAAAGAAAGAGTAGAATGTTAGAGTGGAATAAGAATCAGGCAGTTGATAAAACAATAAATAAATAGAGTTAAATTTGGTAACGTTTGAGCTTCTTGTAGACGATCGTGAAATAATCTAAGTTAATTTAGCGAAAATTTGTGTAATAATAGGGGTTCACGAGATACCGCACGTTTAAATAAGAGGTAGGAAGGATTGGAGATACACGGTTCGAAAGTATAGAATGCAACAATGTATAAGTCAGTAAAAGAGACAAGTTGTAACAATAAGATTTATTAAAGCAATATAACAAAGACTTACGTGTTGAATATATTGGATGAGAGACGCACTTTATAACTTCTTGATGTTTACTATTTAACGGCTTCCAGTAGACTGACTACTGAGGGCTCCGGGCCCTGTATTTATATTAACGTTTTATCAGCTTGGCCCTCAGAGAGGTGCTAATTCCCATAAGCATTTCTGGTACTGCTTTATCTTTTGCTGATGCTGAGTCAGCAGTTTTGCTGAGTCGGCATTCTTGAGGAGTAGCAAAGTTTATCTCCCTTTATCTCGAGATTTCTAGAGTTTCATCCTCGAGAGGCTTCTAGAATGTCCTCTGTGAGAATGTTCAAGCAGTGGCTCTCATACAACAGTGGTTCTCATTTAAAATATAAAAGGTGCTTAATGTTAAGATGATTATAACGGCTTAATGCTAAGGTTGGTATGTCGGTAAGGAGGATCGGTAAGTTATCGATTGCGGACGATAAGTTACTGGTCCTTGGTGTGAATGATAATATGTTGTAAATCGAAAGCTGGTAATAAAGAGTGTTGAAAGTAACTGTCAAAAGATTATTACAATTGAATATTTAGGCGATTTATCAACGGTTGTCAATTATCGACGGTCGGTAACATGTAGGTAAGTTATCTAAGGTAGGTTTTTATCGACCGTGGATTTACAATAGTAAGTATAACAGTATAAATCATAAGTATACAAATGGTAAGTATAGAGATAAGTATCGGAGGTAAGTATATGTTGGTAAGTTACCGACAGTCGGTATCACCGTGCGTTGGTAATACCGGCTGGCGATTGCTAAGAGTACGTAATTAAGTAAGTAATAATGATTGTATAATATGATAGTAAATGAATGAGTAATATACGTTTATATGTGTATGTATGTGAGAATAATATAGATACGTAGGCAATAGTTCGTAATGTGCGCGAGAAAAAATATGTTTAGGCGGGGAGGGGTATGTGGATGTAACACTAACAAACTAAGAAACTAAGAAACTAAGAAACTAAGAAACTAAGAAACTAAGAAACTAAGAAACTAAGAAACTAAGAAACTAAGAAACTAAGAAACTAAGAAACTAAGAAACTAAGAAACTATGAAACTAAGAAACTAAGAAACTAAGAAACTAAGAAACTAAGAAACTAAGAAACTAAGAAACTAAGAAACTAAGAAACTAAGAAACTAAGAAACTAAGAAACTAAGAAACTAAGAAACTAGAAACTAAGAAACTAAGAAACTAAGAAACTAAGAAACTAAGAAACTAAGAAACTAAGAAACTATGAAACTAAGAAACTAAGAAACTAAGAAACTAGAAACTAAGAAGCTATGAAACTAAGAAACAAAGAAACTAAGAAACTAAGAAACTAACAAACTATGAAACTAAGAAACTAAGAAACTAAGAAACTAAGAAACTAAGAAACTAAGAAACTAAGAAACTAAGAAACTAAGAAACTAAGAAACTAAGAAACTAAGAAACTAAGAAACTAGAAACTAAGAAACTAAGAAACTAAGAAACTAAGAAACTAAGAAACTAAGAAACTAAGAAACTAAGAAACTAAGAAACTAAGAAACTAAGAAACTAAGAAACTAAGAAACTAAGAAACTTAGAAACTGAGAAACTAAGAAACTAAGAAACTAAGAAACTAAGAAACTATGAAACTAAGAAACGAAGAAACTAAGAAACTAAGAAACTAAGAAACTAAGAAACTAAGAAACTAAGAAACTAAGAAACTATGAAACTAGAAACTAAGAAAGAAACTAAGAAACTATGAAACTAAGAAACTAAGAAAGTAAGAAACTAAGAAACTATTGAAACTAAGAAACTAAGAAACTAAGAAACTAAGAAACTAAGAAACTAAGAAACTAAGAAACTAAGAAACTATGAAACTAAGAAACTAAGAAACTAAGAAACTAAGAAACTACCAACTAAGAAACTAAGAAACTAAGAAACTAAGAAACTAAGAAACTAAGAAACTAAGAAACTAAGAAACTAAGAAACTAAGAAACTAAGAAACTAAGAAACTAAGAAACTAAGAAACTAAGAAACTAAGAAACTAAGAAACTAAACTAGAAACTAAGAAACTAAGAAACTAAGAAACTATGAAACTAAGAAACTAAGAAACTAAGAAACTAAGAAACTAAGAAACTAAGAAACTAAGAAACTAAGAAACTAAGAAACTAAGAAACTAAGAAACTAAGAAACTAAGAAACTAAGAAACTAAGAAACTAAGAAACTAAGAAACTAAGATTCTAGAAACTAAGAAACTAAGAAACTAAGAAACTAAGAAACTAAGAAACTAAGAAACTAAGAAACTAAGAAACTATGAAACTAAGAAACTAAGAAACTAAGAAACTAAGAAACTAAGAAACTAAGAAACTAAGAAACTAAGAAACTAAGAAACTATGAAACTAAGAAACTAAGAAACTAAGAAACTAAGAAACTAAGAAACTAAGAAACTAAGAAACTAAGAAACTAAGAAACTAAGAAACTAAGAAACTAAGAAACTAAGAAACTAAGAAACTAAGAAACTAAGAAACTAAGAAACTAAGAAACTAAGAAACTAAGAAACTAAGAAACTAGGAAACTAAGAAACTAAGAAACTAAGAAACTAAGAAACTAAGAAACTAAGAAACTAAGAAACTAAGAAACTAAGAGAACAAGAAACTAAGAAACTAAGAAACTAAGAAACTAAGAAACTAAGAAACTAAGAAACTAAGAAACTAAGAAACTAAGAAACTAAGAAACTAAGAAACTATGAAACTAAGAAACTAAGAAACTACCAACTAAGAAACTAAGAAACTAAGAAACTAAGAAACTAAGAAACTAAGAAACTAAGAAACTAAGAAACTAAGAAACTAAGAAACTAAGAAACTAAGAAACTAAGAAACTAAGAAGCTAAGAAACTAAGAAACTAAGAAACTAAGAAACTAAGAAACTAAGAAACTAAGAAACTAAGAAACTAAGAAACTAAGAAACTAAGAAACTAAGAAACTAAGAAACTAAGAAACTAAGAAACTAAGAAACTAAGAAACTAAGAAACTAAGAAACTAAGAAACTAAGAAACTAAGAAACTAAGAAACTAAGAAACTAAGAAACTAAGAAACTAAGAAACTAAGAAACTATGAAACTAAGAAACTAAGAAACTAAGAAACTAAGAAACTAAGAAACTAAGAAACTATGAAACTAAGAAACTAAGAAACTAAGAAACTAAGAAACTAAGAACTAAGAAACTAAGAAGCTAAGAAACTAAGAAACTAAGAAACTAAGAAACTAAGAAACTAAGAAACTAAGAAACTAAGAAACTAAGAAACTAAGAAACTAAGAAACTAAGAAACTAAGAAACTAAGAAACTAAGAAACTAAGAAACTAAGAAACTAAGAAACTAAGAAACTAAGAAACTAAGAAACTAAGAAACTAAGAAACTAAGAAACTAAGAAACTAAGAAACTAAGAAACTAAGAAACTAAGAAACTAAGAAACTAAAAACTAAGAAACTAGGAAACTAAGAAACTAAGAAACTAAGAAACTAAGAAACTAAGAAACTAAGAAACTAAGAAACTAAGAAACTAAGAAACTAAGAAACTAAGAAACTAAGAAACTAAGAAACTAAGAAACTA
>JASGYR010000034.1:0-62046 GCA_030068185.1 Colletes collaris | reverse complement strand
AAACTAAGAAACTAAGAAACTAAGAAACTAAGAAACTAAGAAACTAAGAAACTAAGAAACTAAGAAACTAAGAAACTAAGAAACTAAGAAACTAAGAAACTAAGAAACTAAGAAACTAAGAAACTAAGAAACTAAGAAACTAAGAAACTAAGAAACTAAGAAACTAAGAAACTAAGAAACTATGAAACTAAGAAACTAAGAAACTAAGAAACTAAGAAACTAAGAAACTAAGAAACTAAGAAACTAAGAAACTAAGAAACTAAGAACTAAGAAACTATGAAACTAAGAAACTAAGAAACTAAGAAACTAAGAAACTAAGAAACTAGAAACTAAGAAACTAAGAAACTATGAAACTAAGAAACTAAGAAACTAAGAAACTAAGAAACTAAGAAACTAAGAAACTAAGAAACTAGAAACTATGAAACTAAGAAACTAAGAAACTAAGAAACTAAGAAACTAAGAAACTAAGAAACTAAGAAACTAAGAAACTAAGAAACTAAGAAACTAAGAAACTAAGAAACTAAGAAACTAAGAAACTAAGAAACTAAGAAACTAAGAAACTATGAAACTAAGAAACTAAGAAACTAGGAAACTAAGAAACTAAGAAACTAGGAAACTAAGAAACTAAGAAACTGAAACTAAGACTCTAATACACTAACAAACTACGAAACTAAGAAACTAAGAAACTATGAACTTAATTAACTAAGAAGCTATGAAACTAAGAAACTAACTAACTAAGAAACTAATATACTTAGAAACTAAGAAACTAAGAAAGTAATAAACTAAGAAACTAAGAAACTATGAAACTAAGAAACTAAGAAACTAAGAAACTAAGAAACTAAGAAACTAAGAAACTAAGAAACTAAGAAACTAAGAAACTAAGAAACTAAGAAACTAAGAAACTAAGAAACTAAGAAACTAAGAAACTAAGAAACTAAGAAACTAAGAAACTAAGAAACTAAGAAACTAAGAAACTAAGAAACTAAGAAACTAAGAAACTAAGAAACTAAGAAACTAAGAAACTAAGAAACTAAGAAACTAAGAAACTAAGAAACTAAGAAACTAAGAAACTAAGAAACTAAGAAACTAAGGAACTAAGAAACTACTAAGCTATGAAACTAAGATACTAAGAAACTAAGAAACTAAGAAACTATGCAACTAAGAAACTAAGAAACTAAGAAGCTAAGAAACTAAGAAACTAAGAAACTAAGAAACTAAGAAACTAAGAAACTAAGAAACTAAGAAACTAAGAAACTAAGAAACTAACTAAGAAACTTGGAAACTAAGAAACTAAGAAACTAAGAAACTAAGAAACTAAGAAACTAAGAAACTATGAAACTAAGAAACTAAGAAACTAAGAAACTAAGAAACTAAGAAACTAAGAAACTAAGAAACTAAGAAACTAAGAAACTAAGGAACTAAGAAACTAAGAAACTAAGAAACTAAGAAACTAAGAAACTAAGAAACTAAGAAACTAAGAAACTAAGAAACTAAGAAACTAAGAAACTAAGAAACTAAGAAACTAAGAAACTAAGAAACTAAGAAACTAAGAAACTAAGAAACTAAGAAACTAAGAAACTAAGAAACTAAGAAACTAAGAAACTAAGAAACTACCAACTAAGAAACTAAGAAACTAAGAAACTAAGAAACTAAGAAACTAAGAAACTAAGAAACTAAGAAACTAAGAAACTAAGAAACTAAGAAACTAAGAAACTAAGAGACTAAGAAACTAAGAAACTAAGAAACTATGAAACTAACTAACTAAGAAACTAAGAAACTAAGAAACTAAGAAACTAAGAAACTAAGAAACTAAGAAACTAAGAAACTAAGAAACTAAGAAACTAAGAAACTAAGAAACTAAGAAACTAAGAAACTAAGAAACTAAGAAACTAAGAAACTAAGAAACTAAGAAACTAAGAAACTAAGAAACTAAGAAACTAAGAAACTAAGAAACTATGAAACTAAGAAACTAAGAAACTAAGAAACTAAGAAACTAAGAAACTAAGAAACTAAGAAACTAAGAAACTAAGAAACTAAGAAACTAAGAAACTACCAACTAAGAAACTAAGAAACTAAGAAACTAAGAAACTAAGAAACTAAGAAACTAAGAAACTAAGAAACTAAGAAACTAAGAAACTAAGAAACTAAGAAACTAAGAAACTAAGAAACTAAGAAACTAAGAAACTAAGAAACTATGAAACTAAGAAACTAAGAAACTAAGAAACTAAGAAACTAAGAAACTAAGAAACTAAGAAACTAAGAAACTAAGAAACTAAGAAACTAAGAAACTAAGAAACTAAGAAACTAAGAAACTACGAAACTAGAAACTAACAAACTAAGAAACTAAGAAACTAAGAAACTAAGAAACTAAGAAACTAAGAAACTAAGAAACTAGAAACTAAGAAACTAAGAAACTAAGAAACTAAGAAACTAAGAAACTAAGAAACTAAGAAACTAAGAAACTATGAAACTAAGAAACTAAGAAACTAAGAAACTAAGAAACTAAGAAACTAAGAAACTAAGAAACTAAGAAACTAAGAAACTAAGAAACTAAGAAACTAAGAAACTAAGAAACTAAGAAACTAAGAAACTAAGAAACTAAGAAACTAAGAAACTAAGAAACTAAGAAACTAAGAAACTAAGAAACTAAGAAACTAAGAAACTAAGAAACTAAGAAACTAAGAAACTAAGAAACTAAGAAACTAAGAAACTAAGAAACTAAGAAACTAAGAAACTAAGAAACTAGAAACTAAGAAACTAAGAAACTAAGAAACTAAGAAACTAAGAAACTAAGAAACTAAGAAACTAAGAAACTAAGAAACTAAGAAACTAAGAAACTAAGAAACTAAGAAACTAAGAAACTAAGAAACTAAGAAACTAAGAAACTAAGAAACTAAGAAACTAAGAAACTAAGAAACTAAGAAACTAAGAAACTAAGAAACTAAGAAACTATGAAACTAAGAAACTAAGAAACTAAGAAACTAAGAAACTAAGAAACTAAGAAACTATGAAACTAAGAAACTAAGAAACTAAGAAACTAAGAAACTAAGAAACTAAGAAACTAAGAAACTAAGAAACTAAGAAACTAAGAAACTAAGAAACTAAGAAACTAAGAAACTAAGAAACTAAGAAACTAAGAAACTAAGAAACTAAGAAACTAAGAAACTAAGAAACTAAGAAACTATGAAACTAAGAAACTAAGAAACTAAGAAACTAAGAAACTAAGAAACTAAGAAACTAAGAAGAAACTAAGAAACTAAGAAACTAAGAAACTAAGAAACTAAGAAACTAAGAAACTAAGAAACTATGAAACTAAGAAACTAAGAAACTAAGAAACTAAGAAACTAAGAAACTAAGAAACTAGTAACTAAGAAACTAAGAAGCTGTGAAACTAAGAAACTACGAAACTAAGAAACTAAGAAACTGAGAAACTAAGAAACTAAGAAACTAAGAAACTAAGAAACTAAGAAACTAAGAAACTAAGAAACTAAGAAACTAAGAAACTAAGAAACTTGAAACTAAGAAACTAAGAAACTAAGAAACTAAGGAACTAAGAAACTAAGAAACTAAGAAACTAAGAAACTAAGAAACTAAGAAACTAAGAAACTAAGAAACTAAGAAACTAAGAAACTAAGAAACTAAGAAACTAAGAAACTAAGAAACTAAGAAACTAAGAAACTAAGAAACTAAGAAACTAAGAAACTAAGAAACTAAGAAACTAACTAACTAACAAACTAAGAAATTAAGAAACTAAGAAACTAAGAAACTAAGAAACTAAGAAACTCAGAAACTAAGAAACTAAGAAACTAAGAAACTAAGAAACTAAGAAACTAAGAAACTAAGAAACTAAGAAACTAAGAAACTAAGAAACTAAGAAACTAAGAAACTAAGAAACTAAGAAACTAAGAAACTAAGAAACTAAGAAACTAAGAAACTAAGAAACTAAGAACTAAGAAACTAAGAAACTAAGAAACTAAGAAACTAAGAAACTAAGAAACTATGAAACTAAGAAACTAAGAAACTAAGAAGCTAATAAACTAAAACTAAGAAACTAAGAAACTAAGGAACTATGAAACTAAGAAAATACGAAACTAAGAAACTAAGAAACTAAGAAACTAAGAAACTAAGAAACTAAGAAACTAAGAAACTAAGAAACTAAGAAACTAAGAAACTAAGAAACTAAGAAACTATGAAACTAAGAAACTAAGAAACTAAGAAACTAGAAACTAAGAAACTAAGAAACTAAGAAACTAAGAAACTAAGAAACTAAGAAACTAAGAAACTAAGAAACTAAGAAACTAAGAAACTAAGAAACTAAGAAACTATGAAACTAAGAAACTAAGAAACTAAGAAACTAAGAAACTAGAAACTAAGAAACTAAGAAACTAAGAAACTAAGAAACTAAGAAACTAAGAAACTAAGAAACTAAGAAACTAAGAAACTAAGAAACTAAGAAACTAAGAAACTAAGAAACTAAGAAACTAAGAAACTAAGAAACTAAGAAACTAAGAAACTAAGAAACTAAGAAACTAAGAAACTAAGAAACTAAGAAACTAAGAAACTAAGAAACTAAGAAACTAAGAAACTAAGAAACTAAGAAACTATGAAACTAAGAAACTAAGAAACTAAGAAACTAAGAAACTAAGAAACTAAGAAACTAAGAAACTAAGAAACTAAGAAACTAAGAAACTAAGAAACTATGAAACTAAGAAACTAAGAAACTAAGAAACTAAGAAACTAAGAAACTAAGAAACTAAGAAACTAAGAAACTAAGAAACTAAGAAACTAAGAAACTAAGAAACTAAGAAACTAAGAAACTAAGAAACTAAGAAACTAAGAAACTAAGAAACTAAGAAACTAAGAAACTAAGAAACTAAGAAACTAAGAAACTAAGAAACTAAGAAACTAAGAAACTAAGAAACTAAGAAACTAAGAAACTAAGAAACTAAGAAACTAAGAAACTAAGAAACTAAGAAACTAAGAAACTAAGAAACTATGAAACTAAGAAACTAAGAAACTAAGAAACTAAGAAACTAAGAAACTAAGAAACTAAGAAACTAAGAAACTAAGAAACTAAGAAACTAAGAAACTAAGAAACTAAGAAACTAAGAAACTAAGAAACTAAGAAACTAAGAAACTAAGAAACTATGAAACTAAGAAACTAAGAAACTAAGAAACTAAGAAACTAAGAAACTAAGAAACTAAGAAACTATGAAACTAAGAAACTAAGAAACTAAGAAACTAAGAAACTAAGAAACTAAGAAACTATGAAACTAAGAAACTAAGAAACTAAGAAACTAACTAAGAAACTAGGAAACTAAGAAACTAAGAAACTAAGAAACTAAGAAACTAAGAAACTAAGAAACTAAGAAACTAAGAAACTAAGAAACTAAGAAACTAAGAAACTAAGAAACTAAGAAACTAAGAAACTAAGAAACTAAGAAACTAAGAAACTAAACTAAGAAACTAAGAAACTAAGAAACTAAGAAACTAAGAAACTAAGAAACTAAGAAACTAAGAAACTAAGAAACTAAGAAACTAAGAAACTAAGAAACTATGAAACTAAGAAACTAAGAAACTAAGAAACTAAGAAACTAAGAAACTAAGAAACTAAGAAACTAAGAAACTAAGAAACTAAGAAACTAAGAAACTACCAACTAAGAAACTAAGAAACTAAGAAACTAAGAAACTAAGAAACTAAGAAACTAAGAAACTAAGAAACTAAGAAACTAAGAAACTAAGAAACTAAGAAACTAAGAAACTAAGAAACTAAGAAACTAAGAAACTAAGAAACTATGAAACTAAGAAACTAAGAAACTAAGAAACTATGAAACTAAGAAACTAAGAAACTAAGAAACTAAGAAACTAAGAAACTAAGAAACTAAGAAACTAAGAAACTAAGAAACTAAGAAACTAAGAAACTAAGAAACTAAGAAACTAGAAACTAAGAAACTAAGAAACTAAGAAACTAAGAAACTAAGAAACTAAGAAACTAAGAAACTAAGAAACTAAGAAACTAAGAAACTAAGAAACTAAGAAACTAAGAAACTAAGAAACTATGAAACTAAGAAATTAAGAAACTAAGAAACTAAGAAACTACCAACTAAGAAACTAGAAAGCTAAGAAACTAAGAAACTAAGAAACTAAGAAACTAAGAAACTAAGAAACTAAGAAACTAAGAAACTAAGAAACTAAGAAACTATGAAACTATGAAACTAAGAAACTAAGAAACTAAGAAACTAAGAAACTAAGAAACTAAGAAACTAAGAAACTATGAAACTAAGAAACTAAGAAACTATGAAGCTAGGAAACTAAGAAACTAAGAAACTATGAAACTAAAAACTAGGAAACTAAGAAACTAAGAAACTAAGAATCTAAGAAACTATGAACTTAAGAAACTAAGAAGCTATGAAACTAAGAAACTAAGAAACTAAGAAACTAAGAAACTAAGAAACTAAGAAACTAAGAAACTAAGAAACTAAGAAACTAAGAAACTAAGAAACTAAGAAACTAAGAAACTAAGAAACTAAGAAACTAAGAAACTAAGAAACTAAGAAACTAAGAAACTAAGAAACTAAGAAACTAAGAAACTAAGAAACTAAGAAACTAAGAAACTAAGAAACTAAGAAACTAAGAAACTAAGAAACTAAGAAACTAAGAAACTAAGAAACTAAGAAACTAAGAAACTAAGAAACTAAGAAACTAAGAAACTAAGAAACTAAGAAACTAAGAAACTAAGAAACTAAGAAACTAAGAAACTAAGAAACTAAGAAACTAAGAAACTAAGAAACTAAGAAACTAAGAAACTAAGAAACTAAGAAACTAAGAAACTAAGAAACTAAGAAACTAAGAAACTAAGAAACTAAGAAACTAAGAAACTAAGAAACTAAGAAACTAAGAAACTAAGAAACTAGAAACTAAGAAACTAAGAAACTAAGAAACTAAGAAACTAAGAAACTAAGAAACTAAGAAACTATGAAACTAAGAAACTAAGAAACTAAGAAACTAAGAAACTAAGAAACTAAGAAACTATGAAACTAAGAAACTAAGAAACTAAGAAACTAAGAAACTACCAACTAAGAAACTAAGAAACTAAGAAACTAAGAAACTAAGAAACTAAGAAACTAAGAAACTAAGAAACTAAGAAACTAAGAAACTAAGAAACTAAGAAACTAAGAAACTAAGAAACTAAGAAACTAAGAAACTAAGAAACTAAGAAACTAAGAAACTAAGAAACTAAGAAACTATGAAACTAAGAAACTAAGAAACTATGAGACTAAGAAACTAAGAAACTAAGAAACTAAGAAACTGAGAAACTAAGAAACTAAGAAACTAAGAAACTAAGAAACTAAGAAACTAAGAAACTAAGAAACTAAGAAACTAAGAAACTAGAAACTAAGAAACTAAGAAACTAAGAAACTAAGAAACTAAGAAACTATGAAACTAAGAAACTAAGAAACTATGAAACTAAGAAACTAAGAAACTAAGAAACTAAGAAACTAAGAAACTAAGAAACTAAGAAACTAAGAAACTAAGAAACTAAGAAACTAGAAACTAAGAAACTAAGAAACTAAGAAACTAAGAAACTAAGAAACTAAGAAACTAAGAAACTAAGAAACTAAGAAACTAAGAAACTAAGAAACTAAGAAACTAAGAAACTAAGAAACTAAGAAACTAAGAAACTAAGAAACTAAGAAACTAAGAAACTAAGAAACTAAGAAACTAAGAAACTAAGAAACTATGAAACTAAGAAACTAAGAAACTAAGAAACTAAGAAACTAAGAAACTAGAAACTAAGAAACTAAGAAACTAAGAAACTAAGAAACTAAGAAACTAAGAAACTAAGAAACTAAGAAACTAAGAAACTAAGAAACTAAGAAACTAAGAAACTAAGAAACTAAGAAACTAAGAAACTAAGAAACTAAGAAACTAAGAAACTAAGAAACTAAGAAACTAAGAAACTAAGAAACTAAGAAACTAAGAAACTAAGAAACTAAGAAACTACCAACTAAGAAACTAAGAAACTAAGAAACTAAGAAACTAAGAAACTAAGAAACTAAGAAACTAAGAAACTAAGAAACTAAGAAACTAAGAAACTAAGAAACTAAGAAACTAAGAAACTAAGAAACTAAGAAACTAAGAAACTAAGAAACTAAGAAACTAAGAAACTAAGAAACTATGAAACTAAGAAACTAAGAAACTAAGAAACTAAGAAACTAAGAAACTAAGAAACTAAGAAACTAAGAAACTAAGAAACTAAGAAACTATGAAACTAAGAAACTAAGAAACTAAGAAACTAAGAAACTAAGAAACTAAGAAACTAGAAACTAAGAAACTAAGAAACTAAGAAACTAAGAAACTAAGAAACTAAGAAACTAAGAAACTAAGAAACTAAGAAACTAAGAAACTAAGAAACTATGAAACTAAGAAACTAAGAAACTAAGAAACTAAGAAACTAAGAAACTAAGAAACTAAGAAACTAGAAACTAAGAAACTAAGAAACTAAGAAACTAAGAAACTAAGAAACTAAGAAACTAAGAAACTAAGAAACTAAGAAACTAAGAAACTAAGAAACTAAGAAACTAAGAAACTAAGAAACTAAGAAACTAAGAAACTAAGAAACTAAGAAACTAAGAAACTAAGAAACTAAGAAACTAAGAAACTAAGAAACTAAGAAACTAAGAAACTAACATACTAAGAAACTAAGAAACTAAGAAACTAAGAAACTATGAAACTAAGAAACTAAAAAACTAAGAAGCTATGAAACTAAGAAACTAAGAATCTGAGAAACTAAGATACTAACTAACTAAGAAACTGAGAAACTAAGTAACTATGAAACTAAGAAACTATGAATCTAAGAAACTAAGAAACTAAGAAACTAAGAAACTATGAAACTAAGAAACTAAGAAACTAAGAAACTAAGAAACTAAGAAACTAAGAAACTAAGAAACTAAGAAACTAAGAAACTAAGAAACTAAGAAACTAAGAAACTAAGAAACTAAGAAACTAAGAAACTAAGAAACTAAGAAACTAAGAAACTAAGAAACTAAGAAACTAAGAAACTAAGAAACTAAGAAACTAAGAAACTAAGAAACTAAGAAACTAAGAAACTAAGAAACTAAGAAACTAAGAAACTAAGAAACTAAGAAACTAAGAAACTAAGAAACTAAGAAACTAAGAAACTAAGAAACTAAAAAACTAAGAAACTAAGAAGCTAAGAAACTATGAAACTAAGAAACTAAGAAACTAAGAAACAATGAAACTCAGAAACTAAGAAACACAGAAACGGAGAAACTAAGAACCTAAGAACTAAGAAACTAAGAAACTAAGAAACTAAGAATCTAAGAGACTAGGAAACTAAGAAACTAAGAAACTAAAAACTAAGAAACTAAGAAACTAAGAAACTAAGAAACTAAGAAACTAAGAAACTAAGAAACTAAGAAACTAAGAAACTAAGAAACTAAGAAACTAAGAAACTAAGAAACTAAGAAACTAAGAAACTAAGAAACTAGAAACTAAGAAACTAAGAAACTAAGAAACTAAGAAACTAAGAAACTAAGAAACTAAGAAACTAAGAAACTAAGAAACTAAGAAACTAAGAAACTAAGAAACTAAGAAACTAAGAAACTAAGAAACTAAGAAACTAAGAAACTAAGAAACTAAGAAACTAAGAAACTAAGAAACTAAGAAACTAAGAAACTAAGAAACTAAGAATGTAAGAAACTAAGAAACTAGGAAGCTAAGAAACTAAGAAACTAAGATACTAAGAAACTTTGAAACTAAGAAACTAAGGAACTAAGATACTAACAAACTTTGAAACTAAGAAACTAAGAAACTAAGAAACTAAGAAACTAAGAAACTAAGAAACTAAGAAACTAAGAAACTAAGAAACTAAGAAACTAAGAAACTAAGAAACTAAGAAACTAAGAAACTAAGAAACTAAGAAACTAAGAAACTAAGAAACTAAGAAACTAAGAAACTAAGAAACTAAGAAACTAAGAAACTAAGAAACTAAGAAACTAAGAAACTAAGAAACTAAGAAACTAAGAAACTAAGAAACTAAGAAACTAAGAAACTAAGAAACTAAGAAACTAAGAAACTAAGAAACTAAGAAACTAAGAAACTAAGAAACTAAGAAACTAAGAAACTAAGAAACTATGAAACTAAGAAACTAAGAAACTAAGAAACTAGAAACTAAGAAACTAAGAAACTAAGAAACTAAGAAACTAAGAAACTAAGAAACTAAGAAACTATGAAACTAAGAAACTAAGAAACTAAGAAACTAAGAAACTAAGAAACTAAGAAACTAAGAAACTAAGAAACTATGAAACTAAGAAACTAAGAAACTAAGAAACTAAGAAACTAAGAAACTAGAAACTAGGAAACTAAGAAACTAAGAAACTAAGAAACTAAGAAACTAAGAAACTAAGAAACTAAGAAACTAAGAAACTAAGAAACTAAGAAACTAAGAAACTAAGAAACTAAGAAACTAAGAAACTATGAAACTAAGAAACTAAGAAACTAAGAAACTAGAAACTAAGAAACTAAGAAACTAAGAAACTAAGAAACTAAGAAACTAAGAAACTAAGAAACTAAGAAACTAAGAAACTAAGAAACTAAGAAACTAAGAAACTATGAAACTAAGAAACTAAGAAACTAGAAACTAAGAAACTAAGAAACTAAGAAACTAAGAAACTAAGAAACTAAGAAACTAAGAAACTAGAAACTAAGAAACTAAGAAACTAAGAAACTAAGAAACTAAGAAACTAAGAAACTAAGAAACTAAGAAACTAAGAAACTAAGAAACTATGAAACTAAGAAACTAAGAAACTAAGAAACTAAGAAACTAAGAAACTAAGAAACTAAGAAACTATGAAACTAAGAAACTAAGAAACTAAGAAACTACCAACTAAGAAACTAAGAAACTAAGAAACTAAGAAACTAAGAAACTAAGAAACTAAGAAACTAAGAAACTAAGAAACTAAGAAACTAAGAAACTAAGAAACTAAGAAACTAAGAAACTAAGAAACTAAGAAACTAAGAAACTAAGAAACTAAGAAACTAAGAAACTAAGAAACTAAGAAACTAAGAAACTAAGAAACTAAGAAACTAAGAAACTAAGAAACTAAGAAACTAAGAAACTAAGAAACTAAGAAACTAAGAAACTAAGAAACTAAGAAACTAAGAAACTAAGAAACTAAGAAACTAAGAAACTAAGAAACTAAGAAACTAAGAAACTAAGAAACTAAGAAACTAAGAAACTAAGAAACTAAGAAACTAAGAAACTAAGAAACTAAGAAACTAAGAAACTAAGAAACTAAGAAACTAAGAAACTAAGAAACTAAGAAACTATGAAACTAAGAAACTAAGAAACTAAGAAACTAAGAAACTAAGAAACTAAGAAACTAAGAAACTAAGAAACTAGAAACTAAGAAACTAAGAAACTAAGAAACTAAGAAACTAAGAAACTAAGAAACTATGAAACTAAGAAACTAAGAAACTAAGAAACTAGAAACTAAGAAACTAAGAAACTAAGAAACTAAGAAACTAAGAAACTAAGAAACTAAGAAACTAAGAAACTAAGAAACTAAGAAACTAAGAAACTAAGAAACTATGAAACTAAGAAACTAAGAAACTAAGAAACTAAGAAACTAAGAAACTAAGAAACTATGAAACTATGAAACTAAGAAACTAAGAAACTAAGAACTAAGAAACTAGGAAACTAAGAAACTAAGAAACTAAGAAACTAAGAAACTAAGAAACTAAGAAACTAAGAAACTAAGAAACTATGAAACTAAGAAACTAAGAAACTAAGAAACTAAGAAACTAAGAAACTAAGAAACTAAGAAACTAAGAAACTAAGAAACTAAGAAACTAAGAAACTACCAACTAAGAAACTAAGAAGCTAAGAAACTAAGAAACTAAGAAACTAAGAAACTAAGAAACTAAGAAACTAAGAAACTAAGAAACTAAGAAACTAAGAAACTAAGAAACTAAGAAACTAAGAAACTAAGAAACTAAGAAACTAAGAAACTAAGAAACTAAGAAACTAAGAAACTAAGAAACTAAGAAACTAAGAAACTAAGAAACTAAGAAACTAAGAAACTAAGAAACTAAGAAACTAAGAAACTAAGAAACTAAGAAACTAAGAAACTAAGAAACTAAGAAACTAAGAAACTAAGAAACTAAGAAACTAAGAAACTAAGAAACTAAGAAACTAAGAAACTAAGAAACTAAGAAACTAAGAAACTAAGAAACTACCAACTAAGAAACTAAGAAACTAAGAAACTAAGAAACTAAGAAACTAAGAAACTAAGAAACTAAGAAACTAAGAAACTAAGAAACTAAGAAACTAAGAAACTAAGAAACTAAGAAACTAAGAAACTAAGAAACTAAGAAACTAGAAGCTATGAAACTAAGAAACTAAGAAACTAAGAAACTATGAAACTAAGAAACTAAGAAACTATGAAACTAAGAAACTAAGAAACTAAGAAACTAAGAAACTAAGAAACTAAGAAACTAAGAAACTAGCAACTAAGAAACTAAGAAACTAAGAAACTAAGAAACTAAGAAACTAAGAAACTAAGAAACTAAGAAACTAAGAAACTAAGAAACTAAGAAACTAAAAGCTAAGAAACTAAGAAACTAAGAAACTAAGAAACTAAGAAACTATGAAACTAAGAAACTAAGAAACTAAGAAACTAAGAAACTAAGAAACTAAGAAACTATGAAACTAAGAAACTAAGAAACTAAGAAACTAAGAAACTAAGAAACTAAGAAACTAAGAAACTAAGAAACTAAGAAACTAAGAAACTAAGAAACTAAGAAACTAAGAAACTAAGAAACTAAGAAACTAAGAAACTAAGAAACTAAGAAACTAAGAAACTAAGAAACTAAGAAACTAAGAAACTAAGAAACTAAGAAACTAAGAAACTAAGAAACTAAGAAACTAAGAAACTAAGAAACTAAGAAACTAAGAAACTAAGAAACTAAGAAACTAAGAAACTATGAAAGTATGAAACTAAGAAACTAAGAAACTATGAAACTAGGAAACAAAAAAACTAAGAATGTAAAAACTAAGAAACTAAGAAACTAAGAAACTAAGAAACTATGAAACTAAGAAACTAAGAAACTAAGAAACTCAGAAGCTATGAAACTAAGAAACTAGGAAACTAAGAAACTATGAAACTAAGAAGCTAAGAAACTAAGAAACTAGGAATCAAAGAAACTAAGAAACTATGAAACTAAGAAACTAAGAAACTAAGAAACTAAGAAACTATGAAACTAAGAAGCACTAGAAAGCTAAGAAACTAAGAAACTAAGAAACTAAGAAACTAAGAAACTAGAAAGCTAAGGAACTAAGAAACTATGAAACTATGATGAAACTATGAAACTAAGAAACTAGGAAACTAAGAAACTAGAAACTAGAAACTAGAAACTAGAAACTAAGAAACTAAGAAACTAGAAACTATAGAAACTAAGAAACTATGAAACTAAAAACTAAGAAACTATGAAACTAAGAAACCAGAAACTAAGAAACTAAGAAGCTAAGAAACTAAGAAACTAAGAAACTAAGAAACTAAGAAACTTAGAAACTAAGAAACTATGAAACTAAGGAGCTAAGAAACTAGGAAATTAAGAAACTATGAAACTAAGAAGCAATGAAACTAAGAAACTACCTAACTAAGATACTAAGAATCTAAGAAACTAAGAAACTAAGAAGCTAAGAAGCTAAGAAACTAAGAAACTAAGAATCTATGAAACTAGGAAACTAAGAAACTAGGAAACTAAGAAACTAAGAAACTATGAAACTAAGAAACTAAGAAACTAAGAAGCTAAGAAACTAAGAAACTAAGAAACTAAGAAACTAAGAAACTAAGGAACTAAGAAACTATGAAACTAAGAAACTAAGAAACTAAGAAACTATGAAACTATGAAACTAAGAAACTATGAAACTATGAAACTAAGAAACTAAGAATCTAAGAAACTAAGAACCTATGAAACTAAGAAACTAAGAAACTAAGAAACTAAGAAACTAAGAAACTAAGAAACTATGAAACTAAGAAAACTAGAGAAACTAGAAACTAAGAAACTAAGAAACTAAGAAACTATGAAACTAAGAAACTAAGAAACTAAGAAACTAAGAAACTAAGAAACTATGAAACTAAGAAACTTAGAAACTACGAAACTAAGAATCTAGGAAACCAAGAAAATAAGAAACTAAGAAACTAAGAATCTAAGAATCTAAGAACCTAAGAATATAAGAAACTAAGAAACTAAGAAACTAAGAAAATATGAGACTAAGACACTAAGAAACTAAGAAACTAAGAAACTAAGAAATTAAGAAACTATGAAACTAAGAAACTAAGAAACTAAGAAACTAAGAAACTAAGAAACTAAGAAACTAAGAATCTAGGAAACTAAGAAACTATGAAACTAAGAAGCTATGAAACTATGAAACTAAGAATCTAAGAAACTATGAAACTATTAAACTAAGAAACTAAGAAACTAGAAACTAAGAAAGTAAGAAACTAAAACTAAGAAACTAATGGAAACTAAGAAACTAAGAAACTAAGAAACTAGAAACTAAGAAACTAGAAACTAAGAAACTAGAAACTAAGAAACTAAGAAACTAAGAAACTAAGAACTAAGAAACTAGAAACTAAGAAACTAAGAAACTAGAAACTAGAAGCTGAAACTAAGAAACTAGAAACTAAGAAAATAAGAAACTAGGAAACTATGAAACTAAGAAACAAAGATACCAAGAAACTGAGAAACTAAGAAACTAACAAACTAACAAACTAAGAAACTAAGAAACTAAGAAACTAGGAAACTAAGAAACTAAGAAACTATGAAACTAAGTAACTAAGAAACTAAGAAACTAACAAACTAAGATACTAACAAACTATGAAACTAAGAAACTATGAAACTAAGAAACTGGGAAACTAAGAAGCTATGAAACTAGGAAACTAAGAATCTAAGAAACTAAGAAACTAAGAAACTAAGAAACTAAGAAACTATGAAACTAAGAAACTAAGAAACTAAGAAACTAAGAAACTATGAAACTAACTAAGAAACTAAGAAACTAAGAAACTAGAAACTAAGAAACTAATAAAACTAAGAAACTAGAAACTAAGAAACTAAGAAACTAAGAACTAAGAAACTAGAAACTAGAAACTAAGAAACTAAGAAACTAAGAATGAAACTAAGAAACTAAGAAACTAGGAAACTAATAAACTATAGAAGCTAAGAAACTAAGAAACTAGGAAACTATGAAACTAAGAAACTAGAAACTAAGAAACTAAGAAACTAAGAGACTAGAAACTAAGAAACTAGAAACTAGAAACTAAGAATCTAAGAAACTAAGAAACTAAACTAAGAAACTAAGAAACTAAGAAACTAAGAGAAACTATGAAACTAAGAGCTAAGACTATGAAACTAAGAAACTAGAAACTAGAAACTATGAAACTAAGAAACTAGAAACTATGAAACTAAGAAACTATGAAACTAAGAAACAACGAAACTATAGAAACTAAGAAATTAAGGAACTAAGAAACTAAGAAACTAAGAAACTAAGGAACTAAGAAACTAAGAAACAAAGAAACTAAGAAACTAAGATACTAAGAAAATAAGGAACTAAGAAACTAAGAAGCTAGGAAACTAAGAAACTATGAAACTAAGGAAACTAGAAACTAGAAACTAACAAACTAAGAAACTAGAAACTAAGAAACTAAGAAACTAAGTCTAGAAACTAAGAAACTAAGAAACTAGACAAGAAACTAGAAACTAAGAAACTAAGAAACCTAGAAACTAAGAAACTATGAAACTAAGAAACTAAGAAACTAAGAAACTATGAAACTAAGAAACTAAGAAGCTAAGAAACTAAGAAACTATGAAACTAAGAGAACTAAAACTAAGAAACTAAGACTAAGAAACTAAGAAACTAAGAAAGTAAGAAACTAAGAAAATGTAAACTAAGTAACTAAGAAACAAAGAAACTAAGAAACTAAGAAACTAAGAAACTAAGAGAATTAGAAACTTAGATGCTAAGAAACTAAGAAACTAAGAAACTATGAAACTAAGAAACTATGAAACTATGAAACTAAGAAACTATGAAACTATGAAACTAAGAAACTAAGAAACTAAGAAACTAAGAAACTAAGAAACTAAGAAACTAAGAGAATAAGAAACTAAAAAACTAAGAAACTAAGAAACTAAGAAACTATAAAACAAACACTCTATGAAACTAAGAAACTAAGAAACTAAGAAACTAAGAAACTAAGAAACTAAGAAACTAAGAAACTAAGAAACTAAGAAACTAAGAAACTAGCAACTAAGAAACTATTAAGCTAACAAACTAAGAAACTAAGAAACTAAGAAACTAAGAAACTAAGAAACTAAGAAACTAAGAAACTAAGAAACTAAGAAACTAAGAAACTAAGAAACTAAGTAACTAAGAAACTAAGAAACTAAGAAACTATGAAACTATGAAACTAAGAAACTAAGAAACTAAGAAACTAAGAAACTATGAAACTAAGAAACTAAGAAACTAAGAAACTATCAATCTACGAAACTAAGAAACTAAGAAGATATGAAACTAAGAAACTACGAAACTAAGAAAGTAAGAAACTGCGAAACTGCGAAACTAAGAGACTACGAAACTAAGAAACTAAGAAACTATAAATCTAATACACTAACAAACTATGAAACTCAGAAACAAAGAAACTAAGAAACTAAGAAACTAAGAATCTAAGAAACTAAGAAACTATGAAACTAAGAAACTAAGAAACTAAGAAACTAAGAAACTAAGACCTAAAAAACTAAGGAACATAGAAACTAAGAAACTAAGGGACTAAGAAACTAAGAAACTAAGAAACTATTAAACTAAGATACAAAGAAACAAAGAAACTAAGAAACTAAGAAACTAAGAAAATACGAAACTAAGAAACTAGCAACTAAGAAACTAGGATGCTATGAAACTATGAAACTAAGAAACTAAGAAACTATGAAACTAAGAAACTATGAAACTAGGAAACTAAGAAACTAAGAAACTAAGAAACTGAGAAACTAAGAAACTAAGAAGCTATGAAACTAAGAAACTAAGCAACTTAGAAACTAACAAACTACCAACTAAGAAACTAAGAAACTAAGAAACAAAGTAACTGAGAAACTAAGAAACTAAGAAACTATGATACTATGAAACTAAGGAACTAAGAAACTAAGAAACTAAGAAACTATGAAACTAGGAAACTAAGAAACTAAGAAACTAAGAAACTAAGAAACTAAGAAACTATGAAACTAAGAAACTAAGAAACTAAGAAACTAAGAAACTAGGAAACTAAGAAACTAAGAAACTAAGAAACTAAGAAGCTATGAAACTAAGAAACTAAGAAACTAAGAAACTAAGAAACTAAGAAACTATGAAACTATGAAACTAAGAAACTATGAAACTAAGAATCTAATACACTATATAGCTAAGAAACTAAGAAACTAAGAAACTAAGAAACTAAGAAACTATGAAACTAAGAAACTAAGAAACTAAGAAACTATGAAACTAGAAAACTAAGAATCTATGAATCTAAGAAGCTAACATACTATGAAACTATGAAACTAAGAAACTAAGAAACTAAGAAACTAAGAAACTAAGAAACTAAGAAAACTAAGAAACTAAGAAACTATGAAACTATGAAACTAAGAAACTAAGAAACTAAAGAAACTAGACTAAACTAAGAACTAGAAACTAAGAAACTAAGAAACTATAAAACTATGAAACTATGAAACTAGGAAACTAAGAAACTAAGAAACTAAGAAACTAATATACTAAGAAACTAAGAAACTAAGAAACTAAGAAACTAAGAAACTAATAAGCTATGAAACTACGAAACTAAGAAACTAAGAAACTAGTAAACTAAGAAATTAAGAAACTAAGAAACTAACAACTAAGAAACTATGAAGCTAAGAAACTAAGAAACTAAGAAACTAAGAAACTAAGAAACTAAGAAACATACAAACTAAGAAATTTAGAGACTAAGAAACTAAGCAGCTAAGAAACTTAGAAACTAAGATACTAAGAAATTAAGAAACTAAGAAACTAAGAAAATAACGAACAAAGAAACTAAGAAACTAAGAAACTAAGAAACTATGAAACTAAGCATCTAAGAAACTAAGAAACTGAGAAACTAGAAACTAAGAAACTAAGAAAGTAAGAAACTACAGAAACTAGAAAACTAGAGAAACTAGAGCTGAAACTAAGAAACTAAGAAACTAGAAACTATGAAACTAAGAATCTAAGAAACTAAGAAACTAGGAAACTAAGAAACTAAGAAACTAGGAAACTAAGAAACTAAGAAACTAAGAAACTAAGAAACTAAGAAACTAAGAAACTAAGAAACTAAGAAACTAAGAAACTAAGAAACTAAGAATCTATGAAGCTAGAGACTAAGAAACTAAGAAACTATGAAACTAAGAAACTATGAAACTAAGTAACTAAGAAACTATGAAACTATGAAACTAGAAACTACGAAGCTGAGAAACTATGTAACTAAGAAACTAGGAAACTAAGAAACTAAGAAACTAAGAAACTAAAAATCTTATAAACTAGGAAACTAAGAAACTATGAAACTAAGAAGTTACGAATCTATGAAACTAAGTAACTAAGAAACTACGAAACTAAGAAACTAAGAAACTAGGAAACTACGAAACTACGAAACTATGAAACTAAGAAACTAAGAAACTAAGAAACTAAGAAACTAAGAAACTAAGAAACTAAGAAACTAAAGAAACTAAGAAACTAAGAAACTAAGAATCAAAGAAACTAAGAAACTAAGAAGCTATGAAACTAAGAAACTAACTAACTAAGAAACTACGAATCTAAGAAACTAAGAAACTAAGAAACTAAGAAACTATGAAACTAAGAAACTAAGAATCTATGAAACTATGAAACTAAGAAACTAGGAAGCTAAGAAACTAAGAAACTAAGAAACTAAGAAACTAAACTAAGAAACTAAGAAACTAAGAAACTAAGAAACTAACAACTATAAGAAACTAAGAAACTAAGAAACTAAGAAACTAAGAAACTAAAGAAACTAAGAAACTAAGAAACTAAGAAACTAGAAACTAAGAAACTAAGAAACTAAGGAAACTAAGAAACTAAGAAACTAAGAAACTAAGAAACTATGAATCTAAAAACTAAGAATCTCTGAAACTAAGAAACTAAGAAACTAAGAAACTAGAAGCTAGAAAACTAAGAAACTAGACTAAACTAAGAGCTAAGAAACTAGAAACTAAGAAACTAAAGCTAAGAAACTAACAAACTAGGAAACTAAGAAACTAAGAACCAAAGAAACTAAGAAACTAAGAAACTAGAAACTAAGAAGCTATGAAACTAAGAAACTAAGAAACTAAGAAGCTATGAAACTAAGAAACTAACTAACTAAGAAACTTGAAATTATGAATCTAAGAAACTAACAAACTAACAAACTACCAACTAAGAAACTAGGAAGCTAAGAAACTAAGAAACTAAGAAACTAAGAAACTAAGAAACTAAGAAACTAAGAAACTAAGAAACTAAGAAACTATGAAACTAAGAAACTAAGAAACTAAGAAACTATGAAACTATGAAACTATGAAACTAGGAAACTATGAAACTAAGAAACTCAGAAACTAAGAAACTAAGAAACTAAGAAACTAAGAAACTAAGAAACTATGAAACTAAGAAACTAAGATACTACCAACTAATAATCTAAACTATGAAACTAAGAAACTAAGAAACTAAGAAACTAGAAACTAAGAAACTAAGAAACTAAGAAACTAAGAAACTAAGAAACTAAGAAACTAAGAAACTATGAAACTAAGAAACTAAGAAACTAGGAAACTAAGAAGCTATGAAACTAAGAATCTAAGAAACAAAGAAACTAGGAAGCTATGAAACTAAGATACTATGAAACTAAGAAACTAGGAAACTAAGAAACTAAAAAAAAAAGAAACTAAGAAACTAAGAAACTAGGAAGCTAAGAACTAGAAACTAGAAACTAACAAACTAGAAACTAAGAATCTAAGAAACTAAGAAACTAAGAAACTAGGAAACTCAGAAACTAAGTAACTAATAAACTATGAAAGTAAGAAACTAAGAAACTAAGAAACTAAGAAACTAGGAAACTAGGAAACTAGAAAACTAAGAAGCTATAAAACTAAGAAACTAAGAAACTAAGAAACTAAGAAACTAAGAATCTAAGAAACTAAGAAACTAAGAAACTAAGAAACTATGAAACTAAGAAACTAGGAAGCTAAGAAACTAGGAAGCTAAGAAACTAGGAAGCTAAGAAACTAAGAAACTAAGAAACTAAGAAACTAAGAAACTAAGAAACTATGAAACTAAGAAACTAAGAAACTAAGAAACTAAGAAACTAAGAAACTATGAAACTAAGAAACTAAGAAACTAAGAATCTAAGAAACTAGAAACTATGAAACTAAGAAACTAATAAACTAAGACAATAAGAAGCTATGAAATTAAGTAACTAAGAAACTATGAAACTAAGAAACTAAGAAACTAGAAACTATGAAACTAAGAAACTAGGAGACTAAGAACTAAGAAACTAGAAACTAAGAAACTAGAAACTAGAAACTAAGAAACTAGAACTAAGAAACTATGAAACTAAGAAACTAAGAAACTATGAAACTACGAAACTATGAAACTAAGAAACTATGAAACTAAGAATCTAAGAAACTAAGAAACTAAGAAACACTGAAACTAAGAAACTAAGAAACTAAGAAACTAAGAAACTAAGAAACTAAGAAACTATGAAACTAAGAAACTAAGAAACTAAGAAACTAAGAAACTAAGAAACTAAGAAACTGAGAAACTAAGAAACTAAGGAACTAAGAAACTAAGAAACTAAGAAACTAAGAAACTATGAAACTAAGAAACTAAGAAACTAAGAAACTAAGGAACCAAGAAACTAAGAAACTAAGAAACTAAGACGCTATGAAAGTAAGAAACTAAGAAACTAAGAAACTATGAAACTAAGAAACTAAGAAACTAAGAATCTATGAAACTATAAACTAAGAAACTAAGAAACTATGAAACTAAGAAACTAAGAAACTAAGAAACTAAGAATCTATGAAGCTAAGAGACTAAGAAACTAAGAAACTATGAAACTAAGAAACTAAGAAACTAAGAAACTAAGAAACTAAGAAACTAAGAAACTAAGAAACTAAGAAACTAAGAAACTATGAAACTAAGAAACTAAGAAACTAAGAAACTAAGAAACTAAGAAACTAAGAAACTAAGAAACTAAGAAACTAAAGAAACTAAGAAACTAAGAATCTAGAACTAAGAAAGTACTAAGAAACTAGAGAAACTAAGAAACTAAGAAACTAAAAAACAAGAGAAACTAAGAAACTAAGAAACTAAGAAACTAAGAAACTAAGAAACTAAGAAACTAAGAGAAACTAAGAAACTAGAAACTAAGAAACTAAGAAACTAAGAGACTATGAAGCTAAGAAACTAAGAAACTAAGAAACTAAGAAACTAAGAAACTAAGAAACTAAGAGTCTAAGAAACTAAGAGACTAAGAAACTATGAAACTAAGAAATTAAGAAACTAAGAAACTAGGAAGCTAAGAAACTAGAAACTAAGAAACTAAGAAACTAAGAAACTAAGAAACTAAGAAACTAAGAAACTATGAAACTAAGAAACTATGAAACTATGAAACTAAGAAACTAAAAACTAAGAAACTATGAAGCTAAGAAACTAAGAAACTAAGAAACTCAAAAACTAAGAAACTAAGAAACTAAGAAACTAAGAAACTATGAAACTAAGAAACTAAGAAACTAAGAAACTAAGAAACTATGAAACTAAGAAACTAAGAAACTAAGAAACTAAGAAACTAAGAAACTAGGAAACTAAGAAATTAAGAAACTAAGAAACTAGCAATTAAGAAACTAAGAAACTAGGAAACTAAGAAACTAAGAAACTAAGAAACTAAGAACCTATGAAACTACGAAACTAAGAAACTAAGAAGCTGAGAAACTAAGAAACTATGAAACTAAGAAACCAAGAAACTAAGAAACTATGAAACTAAGAAACTAAGAAACTAAGAAACTAAGAAACTAAGAAACTAAGAAACTAAGAAACTATGAAACTAAGAAACTAAGAAACTAAGAAACTAAGAAACTAAGAAACTAAGAAACTAAGAAACTAAGAAACTATGAAACTAAGAAACTAAGAAACTAAGAAACTAAGAAACTAAGAAACTAAGAAACTAAGAAACTAAGAAACTAAGAAACTAAGAAACTATGAAACTAAGAAACTAAGAAACTAAGAAACTAAGAAACTAAGAAACTAAGAAACTAAGAAACTAAGAAACTAAGAAACTAAGAAACTAAGAAACTAGAAACTAAGAAACTAAGAAACTAAGAAACTAAGAAACTAAGAAACTAAGAAACTAAGAAACTAAGAAACTAAGAAACTAAGAAACTAAGAAACTAAGAAACTAAGAAACTAAGAAACTAAGAAACTAAGAAACTAAGAAACTAAGAAACTAAGAAACTAAGAAACTAAGAAACTAAGAAACTAAGAAACTAAGAAACTAAGAAACTAAGAAACTAAGAAACTAAGAAACTATGAAACTAAGAAACTAAGAAACTAAGAAACTAAGAAACTAAGAAACTAAGAAACTAAGAAACTAAGAAACTAAGAAACTAAGAAACTAAGAAACTAAGAAACTAAGAAACTAAGAAACTAAGAAACTAAGAAACTAAGAAACTAAGAAACTAAGAAACTAAGAAACTAAGAAACTAAGAAACTAAGAAACTAAGAAACTAAGAAACTAAGAAACTAAGAAACTAAGAAACTAAGAAACTAAGAAACTAAGAAACTAAGAAACTAAGAAACTAAGAAACTAAGAAACTAAGAAACTAAGAAACTAAGAAACTAAGAAACTAAGAAACTAAGAAACTAAGAAACTAAGAAACTAAGAAACTAAGAAACTAAGAAACTAAGAAACTAAGAAACTAAGAAACTAAGAAACTAAGAAACTATGAAACTAAGAAACTAAGAAACTAAGAAACTAAGAAACTAAGAAACTAAGAAACTAAGAAACTAAGAAACTAAGAAACTATGAAACTAAGAAACTAAGAAACTAAGAAACTAAGAAACTAAGAAACTAAGAAACTAAGAAACTACCAACTAAGAAACTATGAAACCAAGAAACTAAGAAACTGAAACTAAGAAACTAAGAAACTAAGAAACTAAGAAACTAAGAAACTAAGAAACTAAGAAACTAAGAAACTAAGAAACTAAGAAACTAAGAAACTAAGAAACTAAGAAACTAAGAAACTAAGAAACTAAGAAACTAAGAAACTAAGAAACTAAGAAACTAAGAAACTAAGAAACTACGAAACTAAGAAACTAAGAAACTAAGAAACTAAGAAAGTAAGAAACTGAGAAACTAAGAATCTAAGGAACTAAGAAACTAAGAAACTAAGAAACTAAGAAACTAAGAAATTAAGAAACTAAGAAACTAAGAAACTAAGAAACTAAGAAACTAAGAAACTAAGAAACTAAGAAACTAAGAAACTAAGAAACTAAGAAACTAAGGAACTAAGAAACTACGGAACTAAGAAACCAAGAAACTAAGAAATTAGAAACTAAGAAACTAAGAAACTAAGAAGCTAAGAAACTAAGAAACTAAGAAACTAAGAAACTATGAAACTAAGAAACTAAGAAGCGAGCAAGGTGTGAAACTAAGAAACTAAGAAACTAAGAAACTAAGAACCTCCTAAACTAATAAACTAAGAAACTAAGAAACTAAGAAACTAAGAAACTAAAAAACTAAACTAAGAAACTAAGAAACTAAGAAACTAAGAAACTAAGAAACTAAGAAACTAAGAAACTAAGAAACTAAGAAACTAAGAAACTAAGAAACTAAGAAACTAAGAAACTAAGAAACTAAGAAACTAAGAAACTAAGAAACTAAGAAACTAAGAAACTAAGAAACTAAGAAACTAAGAAACTAAGAAACTAAGAAACTAAGAAACTAGAAACTAAGAAACTAAGAAACTAAGAAACTAAGAAACTAAGAAACTAAGAAACTAAGAAACTAGGAAACTAAGAAACTAAGAAACTAAGAAACTAAGAAACTAAGAAACTAAGAAACTAAGAAACTAAGAAACGAGGAGCTAAGAAACTAACAAACTAAAAACTAAGAAACTAAGAAACTAAGAAACCAAGAAACTATGAAACTATGAAACTAAGAAACTAAGAAGCTATGAGACTAAGAAACTAAGAAACTAAGAAACTAAGAAATAAAGAAACTAAGAAACTAGCAACTAAGAAACTAGGAAGCTTAGAAACTAAGAAACTATGAAAATAAGAAACTAGAAAGCTATGAAACTAAGAAACTAAGAAACTAAGAAAATAAGAAACTATGAAACTATGAAACTAAGAAACTAAGAAACTAAGAAACTAAGAAACTAAGAAACTAAGAAACTAAGAAACTAAGAAACTAAGAAACTAAGAAACTAAGAAACTAAGAAACTAAGAAACTTTGAAACTAAGAAACTCAGAAACTAGGAAACTAAGAAATTAAGAAACTAAGAAACTAACAAACTACCAACTAAGAAACGAGTAAGCTTAGAAACTAAGAAACTAAGAAACTAAGAAACTAAGAAACTATGAAACTAAGAAACAAAGGAACTAAGAAACTAAGAAACAAAGTAACTAAGAAACTAAGAAACTAAGAAACTAAGAAACTAAGAAACTAAGAAACTAAGAAACTAAGAAACTAAGAAACTAAGAAACTAAGAAACTAAGAAACTAAGAAACTAAGAAACTAAGAAACTAAGAAACTAAGAAACTAAGAAACTATGAAACTAAGAAACTAAGAAACTAAGAAACTAAGAAACTAAGAAACTAAGAAACTAAGAAACTAAGAAACTAAGAAACTAAGAAACTAAGAAACTAAGAAACTAAGAAACTAAGAAACTAAGAAACTAAGAAACTAAGAAACTAAGAAACGAAGAAACTAAGAAACTAAGAAACTAAGATGCTAGGAAATTAAGAAACTAACTAACTAAGAATCTAAGAAACTAAGAAACTAAGAAACTAAGAAACTAAGAAACTAAGAAACTAAGAAACTAAGAAACTAAGAAACTATGAAACTAAGAAGCTAAGAAACTAAGAAACTAAGAAACTAAGAAACTAATTAACTAAGAAACTAAGAATCTTAGAAACTAAGAAACTAAGAAACTAAGAAACTAAGAAACTAAGAAACTAAGAAACCAAGAAACTAAGAAATTAAGAAACTAAGAAACTACAAACTACCAACTAAGAAACTAGGAAGCTAAGAAACTAAGAAACTAAGAAGCTAAGAAACTAAGAAACTAAGAAACTAAGAAACTAAGAAACTAAGAAACTAAGAAACTAAGAAACTAAGAAACAAACTAACAAACTAACAAACTAGAAACTAAGAAAGTAAGAAACTAAGAAACTAAGAAACTAGAAACTAAGAAGCTATGAAACTAAGAAACTAAGAAACTAAGAAACTAAGAAACTAAGAAACTAAGAAACTAAGAAACTAAGAAACTAAGAAACTAGGAAACTAAGAAACTAAGAAACTTGGAAACTAAGAAACTAAGAAACTAAGAAACTAAGAAACTAAGAAACTAAGAAACTAAGAAACTAAGAAACTAAGAAACTAAGAAACTAAGAAACTAAGAAACTAAGAAACTAAGAAACTAAGAAACTAAGAAACTAAGAAACTAAGAAACTAAGAAACTAAGAAACTAAGAAACTAAGAAACTAAGAAACTAAGAAACTAAGAAACTAAGAAACTAAGAAACTAAGAAACTATGAAACTAAGAAACTAAGAAACTAAGAAACTAAGAAACTAAGAAACTAAGAAACTAAGAAACTAAGAAACTAAGAAACTAGAAACTAAGAAACTAAGAAACTAAGAAACTAAGAAACTAAGAAACTAAGAAACTAAGAAACTAAGAAACTAAGAAACTATGAAACTAAGAAACTAAGAAACTAAGAAACTAAGAAACTAAGAAACTAAGAAACTAAGAAACTAGAAACTAAGAAACTAAGAAACTAAGAAACTAAGAAACTAAGAAACTAAGAAACTAAGAAACTAAGAAACTAAGAAACTAAGAAACTAAGAAACTAGAAACTAAGAATCTATGAAACTAAGAAACTAGAAACTAAGAAACTAAGAAACTAAGAAACTAAGAAACTAAGAAACTAAGAAACTAAGAAACTAAGAAACTAAGAAACTAAGAAACTAAGAAAACTAAGAAACTAAGAAACTAAGAAACTAAGAAACTAAGAAACTAAGAAACTAAGAAACTAAGAAACTAAGAAACATAGACACTAAGAAACTAAGAAACTAAGAAACTAAGAAACTAAGAAACTAAGAAACTAAGAAACTAAGAAACTAAGAAACTAAGAAACTATGAAACTAAGAAACTAAGAAACTAAGAAACTAAGAAACTAAGAAACTAAGAAACTAAGAAACTAAGAAACTAAGAAACTAAGAAACTAAGAAACTAAGAAACTAAGAAACTAAGAAACTAAGAAACTAAGAAACTAAGAAACTAAGAAACTAAGAAACTAAGAAACTAAGAAACTAAGAAACTAAGAAACTAAGAAACTACCAACTAAGAAACTAAGAAACTAAGAAACTAAGAAACTAAGAAACTAAGAAACTAAGAAACTAAGAAACTAAGAAACTAAGAAACTAAGAAACTAAGAAACTATGAAACTAAGAAACTAAGAAACTAAGAAACTAAGAAACTATGAAACTAAGAAACTAAGAAACTAAGAAACTAAGAAACTAAGAAACTAAGAAACTAAGAAACTAAGAAACTAAGAAACTAAGAAACTAAGAAACTAAGAAACTAAGAAACTAAGAAACTAAGAAACTATGAAACTAAGAAACTAAGAAACTAAGAAACTACCAACTAAGAAACTAAGAAACTAAGAAACTAAGAAACTAAGAAACTAAGAAACTAAGAAACTATGAAACTAAGAAACTAAGAAACTAAGAAACTAAGAAACTAAGAAACTAAGAAACTAAGAAACTAAGAAACTAAGAAACTAAGAAACTAAGAAACTAAGAAACTAAGAAACTAAGAAACTAAGAAACTAAGAAACTAAGAAACTAAGAAACTAAGAAACTAAGAAACTAAGAAACTAAGAAACTAAAAACTAAGAAACTAAGAAACTAAGAAACTAAGAAACTAAGAAACTAAGAAACTAAGAAACTAAGAAACTAAGAAACTAAGAAACTAAGAAACTAAGAAACTAAGAAACTAGAAACTAAGAAACTAAGAAACTAAGAAACTAAGAAACTAAGTAACTAGGAAACTAGGAAACTAGGAAACTAAGAAACTAGAAACTAAGAAACTAAGAAACTAAGAAACTAAGAAACTAAGAAACTAAGAAACTAAGAAACTAAGAAACTAAGAAACTAAGAAACTATGAAACTAAGAAACTAAGAAACTAAGAAACTAAGAAACTAAGAAACTAAGAAACTAAGAAACTAAGAAACTAAGAAACTAAGAAACTAAGAAACTAAGAAACTAAGAAACTGAGAAACTAAGAAACTAAGAAACTAAGAAACTAAGAAACTAAGAAACTAAGAAACTCAGAAACTAAAAAACTAAAAAACTAAGAAACTAAGAAACTAAGAAACTAAGAAACTAAGAAACTAAGAAACTAAGAAACTATGAAACTAAGAAACTAAGAAACTAAGAAACTAAGAAACTAAGAAACTAAGAAACTAAGAAACTATGAAACTAAGAAACTAAGAAACTAAGAAACTAAGAAACTAAGAAACTAAGAAACTAAGAAACTAAGAAACTAAGAAACTAAGAAACTATGAAACTAAGAAACTAAGAAACTAAGAAACTAAGAAACTAAGAAACTAAGAAACTATGAAACTAAGAAACTAAGAAACTAAGAAACTAAGAAACTAAGAAACTAAGAAACTAAGAAACTAAGAAACTAAGAAACTAAGAAACTAAGAAACTAAGAAACTAAGAAACTAAGAAACTAAGAAACTAAGAAACTAAGAAACTAAGAAACTAAGAAACTACCAACTAAGAAACTAAGAAACTAAGAAACTAAGAAACTAAGAAACTAAGAAACTAAGAAACTAAGAAACTAAGAAACTAAGAAACTAAGAAACTAAGAAACTAAGAAACTATGAAACTAAGAAACTAAGAAACTAAGAAACTAAGAAACTAAGAAACTATGAAACTAAGAAACTAAGAAACTATGAAACTAAGAAACTACCAACTAAGAAACTAGGAAGCTAAGAAACTAAGAAACTAAGAAACTAAGAAACTAAGAAACTAAGAAACTAAGAAACTAAGAAACTAAGAGCCTAAGAAACTAAGAAACTAAGAAACTAAGAAACTAAGAAACTAAGAAACTAAGAAACTAAGAAACTAAGAAACTAAGAAACTAAGAAACTAAGAAACTAAGAAACTAAGAAACTAAGAAACTAAGAAACTAAGAAACTAAGAAACTAAGAAACTAAGAAACTAAGAAACTAAGAAACTAAGAAACTAAGAAACTAAGAAACTAAGAAACTAAGAAACTAAGAAACTAAGAAACTAAGAAACTAAGAAACTAAGAAACTAAGAAACTAAGAAACTAAGAAACTAAGAAACTAAGAAACTAAGAAACTAAGAAACTAAGAAACTAAGAAACTAAGAAACTAAGAAACTAAGAAACTAAGAAACTAAGAAACTAAGAACTAAGAAACTAAGAAACTAAGAAACTAAGAAACTAAGAAACTAAGAAACTAAGAAACTAAGAAACTAAGAAACTAAGAAACTAAGAAACTAAGAAACTAAGAAGCTAAGAAACTAAGAAACTAAGAAACTCAGAAGCTAAGAAACTAAGAAACTAAGAAACTAAGAAACTAAGAAACTAAGAAACTAAGAAACTAAGAAACAGAGAAACTAAGAAACTAAGAAACTAAGAAACTAAGAAACTAAGAAACTAAGAAACTAAGAAACTAAGAAACTAAGAAACTAAGAAACTAAGAAACTAAGAAACTAAGAAACTAAGAAACTAAGAAACTAAGAAACTAAGAAACTAAGAAACTAAGAAACTAAGAAACTAAGAAACTAAGAAACTAAGAAACTAAGAAACTAAGAAACTAAGAAACTAAGAAACTAAGAAACTAAGAAACTAAGAAACTAGAAACTAAGAAACTAAGAAACTAAGAAACTAAGAAACTAAGAAACTAAGAAACTAAGAAACTAAGAAACTAAGAAACTAAGAAACTAAGAAACTAAGAAACTAAGAAACTAAGAAACTAAGAAACTATGAAACTAAGAAACTAAGAAACTAAGAAACTATGAAACTAAGAAACTAAGAAACTAAGAAACTAAGAAACTAAGAAACTAAGAAACTAAGAAACTAAGAAACTAAGAAACTAAGGAAACTAAGAAACTAAGAAACTAAGAAACTAAGAAACTATGAAACTAAGAAACTAAGAAACTAAGAAACTAAGAAACTAAGAAACTAAGAAACTATGAAACTAAGAAACTAAGAAACTAAGAAACTAAGAAACTAAGAAACTAAGAAACTATGAAACTAAGAAACTAAGAAACTAAGAAACTAAGAAACTAAGAAACTAAGAAACTAAGAAACTAGAAACTAAGAAACTAAGAAACTAAGAAACTAAGAAACTAAGAAACTAAGAAACTAAGAAACTAAGAAACTAAGAAACTAAGAAACTATGAAACTAAGAAACTAAGAAACTAAGAAACTAAGAAACTAAGAAACTAAGAAACTAAGAAACTAAGAAACTAAGAAACTAAGAAACTAAGAAACTAAGAAACTAAGAAACTAAGAAACTATGAAACTAAGAAACTAAGAAACTAAGAAACTGAAACTAAGAAACTAGGAAACTAAGAAACTAAGAAACTAAGAAACGAAACTAAGAAACTAAGAAACTATGAAACTAAGAAACTAAGAAACTAAGAAACTAAGAAACTAAGAAACTATGAAACTAAGAAACTAAGAAACTAAGAAACTAAGAAACTAAGAAACTAAGAAACAACTAAACTAAGAAACTAAGAAACTAAGAAACTAAGAAACTATGAAACTAAGAAACTAAGAAACTATGAAACTAAGAAACTAAGAAACTAAGGAACTAAGAAACTAAGAAACTAAGAAACTAAGAAACTAAGAAACTAAGAAACTAAGAAACAGAGAAACTAAGAAACTATGAAACTAAGAAACTAAGAAACTAAGAAACTAAGAAACTATGAAACTAAGAAACTAAGAAACTAAGAAACTAAGAAACTAAGAAACTAAGAAACTAAGAAACTAAGAAACTAAGAAACTAAGAAACTAAGAAACTAAGAAACTAAGAAACTAAGAAACTAAGAAACTAAGAAACTAAGAAACTAAGAAACTAAGAAACTAAGAAACTAAGAAACTATGAAACTAAGAAACTAAGAAACTAAGAAACTAAGAAACTAAGAAACTAAGAAACTAAGAAACTAAGAAACTAAGAAACTAAGAAACTAAGAAACTAAGAAACTAAGAAACTAAGAAACTAAGAAACTAAGAAACTAAGAAACTAAGAAACTAAGAAACTAAGAAACTAAGAAACTAAGAAACTAAGAAACTAAGAAACTAAGAAACTAAGAAACTAAGAAACTAAGAAACTATGAAACTAAGAAACTAAGAAACTAAGAAACTAAGAAACTAAGAAACTAAGAAACTAGAAACTAAGAAACTAAGAAACTAAGAAACTAAGAAACTAAGAAACTAGGAAACTAAGAAACTAAGAAACTAAGAAACTATGAAACTAAGAAACTAAGAAACTAAGAAACTAAGAAACTAAGAAACTAAGAAACTAAGAAACTAAGAAACTAAGAAACTAAGAAACTAAGAAACTAAGAAACTAAGAAACTAAGAAACTAAGAAACTAAGAACTAAGAAACTAAGGAACTAAGAAACTAAGAAACTAAGAAACTAAGAAACTAAGAAACTAAGAAACTAAGAAACTAAGAAACTAAGAAACTAAGAAACTAAGAAACTAAGAAACTAAGAAACTAAGAAACTAAGAAACTAAGAAACTAAGAAACTAAGAAACTAAGAAACTAAGAAACTAAGAAACTAAGAAACTATGAAACTAAGAAACTAAGAAACTAAGAAACTAAGAAACTATGAAACTAAGAAACTAAGAAACTAAGAAACTAACAAACTACCAACTAAGAAACTAAGAAACTAAGAAACTAAGAAACTAAGAAACTAAGAAACTAAGAAACTAAGAAACTAAGAAACTAAGAAACTAAGAAACTAAGAAACTAAGAAACTAAGAAACTAAGAAACTAAGAAACTAAGAAACTAAGAAACTAAGAAACTAAGAAACTAAGAAACTAAGAAACTAAGAAACTAAGAAACTAAGAAACTAAGAAACTAAGAAACTAAGAAACTAAGAAACTAAGAAACTAAGAAACTAAGAAACTAAGAAACTAAGAAACTAAGAAACTAAGAAACTATGAAACTAAGAAACTAAGAAACTAAGAAACTAAGAAACTAAGAAACTAAGAAACTAAGAAACTAAGAAACTAAGAAACTAAGAAACTAAGAAACTGAGAAACTAACAAACTAAGAAACTAAGAAACTAAGAAACTAAGAAACTAAGAAACTAAGAAACTAAGAAACTAATTAACTAAGAAACTATGAAACTAAGAAACTAGAATAGTAAGAAACTAAGAAACTAAGAAACTAATTAACTAAGAAACTATGAAACTAAGAAACTAGAAAAGTAAGAAACTAAGAAACTAAAAAAAGGAAGAAACTAAGAATCTAAAAAACTAAGAAACTAAGAAACTAACTAACTAAGAAACTAAGAAACTAAGAAACTATGAAACTAAGAAGCTAAGAAACTAAGAAACTAAGAAACTAAGAATCTAAGAAACTAAGAAACTAAGAAACTAAGAAACTAAGAAACTAAGAAACTAAGAAACTAAGAAACTAGGAAACTAAGAAACTAAGAAACTAAGGAACTAAGAAACTAAGAAACTAAGAAACTATGAAACTAAGAAAGTAAGAAGCTAAGAAACTATGAAACTAAGAAACTAAGAAATTAAGAAGCTATGAAACTATGAAACTAAGAAAGTAAGAATCTAAGGAACATAGAAACAAAGTAAGAAAGAAACTAAGAAACTAACAAACTAAGAAACTAAGAAACTAAGAAACTAAGAAACTATGAAACTAAGAAACTAAGAAACTAAGAAACTAAGAAGCTAAGAAACTAAGAAACTATGAAACTAGGAAACTAAGCAACTAAGTCACTAAGAAACTAAGAAGCTGAAACTAGAAACTAAGAAAACTAAGAAACTAAGAAACTAGAAACAAGAAACTAACAAACTAAGAAACTAGAAACTAGAAACTAAGAAACTTTAGGAAACTAGAAACTAAGAAACTAAGTAACTAAGAAACTAGAAACTAGAGCTAAGAAGCTAAGAAACTAGAGAAACTAAGAGAAACTAAGAAACTAAGAAACTAAGAAACTATGAATCTAAGAAACTAATAAACTAAGAATCTATAGAAACTAAGAAACTAAGAAACTAAGAAACTAGGAAGCTATGAAACTAAGATACTATGAAACTAAGAAACTACGAAACTAAGAAACTATGAAACTAAGAAGCTAAGAAACTAAGAAACTAGGAATCAAAGAAACTAAGAAACTATGAAACTAAGAAACAAAGAAACTAAGAAACTATGAAACTAAGAAACTAAGAAACTAAGAAACTATGAAACTAAGAAACTAGGAAACTAAGAAACTAAGAAACTAAGAAACTAAGATACTAACAAACTAAGAACTATGAAACTAAGAAACTAAGAAACTAAGAAACTATGAAACTAAGAAACTAAGAAACTAAGAAACTAAGAAACTAAGAAACTAAGAAACTATGAAACTAAGAAACTAAGAAACTAAGAAACTAAGAAACTAAGAGACTAAGAAACTATGAAACTAAGAAACTATGAAACTATGAAACTAAGAAACTCAGAAACTAAGAAACTAAGGAACTAGGAAACTAAGAAATTAAGAAACTAAGAAATTAAGAAACTAAGCAACTAAGAAACTAATAAGCTATGAAACTACGAAACTAAGAAACTAAGAAACTAAGAAACTAAGAAACTAAGAAACTAAGAAACTAAGAAACTAAGAAACTATGAAACTAAGAAACTAAGAAACTAAGAAACTATCAAACTAGGAAACTAAGAAACTAAGAAACAAAGAAACTAAGAAAATAAGAAACTATGAAACTAAGAAACAAACTACCAAAGAAACTTAGAAACTAGAAACTAAGAAACTGAGAAACTATGAAACTAGAAACTAGAGAAACTATGAAACTAAGAAACTGAGAAACTAAGAAACTATGAAACTAAGAAAATAAGAAACTAAGAAACTAAGAAACTAAGAAACTAAGAAACTAAGAAGCTATGAAACTAAGAAACTAAGAAACTATGAAACTATGAAACTAAGAAACTAAGAAACTACGAAACTAAGAAAATAAGAAACTAAGAAACTAAGAAACTTGTCAACTACGAAACTAAGATTCTAGGAAACTAAGAAAATAAAAAACTAAAAAACTAAGAAACTAAGAAAATAAGAAACTAAGAAACTAAGAAACTAAGAAACTATGAAATTAAGAAACTAAGAAACGACTTAAAACTAAAAACTAACTAAGAAACTAAGAAACTAAGAAACTAAGAAACTAAGAAACTAAGAAACTAAGAAACTAAGAAACTAAGAAACTAAGAAACTAAGAAGCTATGAAACTAAGAATCTATGAAACTATGAAACTAAGAAACTAGGAAACTAAGAAACTAAGAAGCTAAGGAACTATGATACGAAGAAACTAAGAAACCAAGAAACGAGGAAGCTAAGAAACTAAGAAACTAAGAAACTAAGAAACTAAGAAACTAAGAAACTAAGAAACTAAGAAACTAAGAAACTAAGAAACAAAGAAACTAAGAAACTATGAATCTAGAAACTAAGAAACTAAGAAACTATGAAACTAAGAAACTAAGAATCTATGAAACTAAGAAACTGGAAAACTAAGAAACTAACAAACTATGAAACTAAGAAACTAAGAAGCTAAGAAACTAAGAAACTAAGAAACTAAGAAACTAAGAAACTAAGAAACTAAGAAACTATGAAACTAAGAAACTAAGAAACTAAGAAACTATGAAACTAAGAAACTATGAAACTAAGAAACTATGAAACTAGGAAACTAAGAAACTAAGAAACTAAGAAACTATGAAGCTATGAAACTAAGAAACTAACTAACTAAGAAACTAAGAAACTAAGAAACTGTGAAACTAAGAAACTAAGAAACTAGGAAGCTAAGAAACTATGAAACTAAGAAACTAAGAAACTAAGAAACTAAGAAGCTAACAAACTAAGAAACTAAGAAACTAAGAAACTAAGAAACTACGAAACTAAGAAACTAAGAAACTAAGAAACTATGAAACTATGAAACTAAGAATCTAAGAAACTAAGAAACTAAGAAACTATGAAACTAAGAAACTAAGAGACTAACCAACTCCCAAATAGTAAAGTAGGAAACTAAGAAACTAGAATCTAAGAAACTAAGAAACTAAGAAACTAGAAACTATGAAACTAAGAAACTAAGAAACTAAGAAACTAAGAAACTAAGAAACTAAGAAACTAAGAAACTAAGAAACTAAGAAACTAAGAAACTAAGAAACTAAGAAACTAAGAAACTAAGAAACTAAGAAACTAAGAAACTAGAAACTAAGAAACTAAGAAACTAAGAAACTAAGAAACTAAGAAACTAAGAAACTAAGAAACTAAGAAACTAAGAAACTAAGAAACTAAGAAACTAAGAAACTAAGAAACTAAGAAACTAAGAAACTAAGAAACTAAGAAACTAAGAAACTATGAAACTAAGAAACTAAGAAACTAAGAAACTAAGAACTAAGAAACTAGAAACTAAGAAACTATGAAACTAAGAAACTAAGAAACTAAGAAACTAAGAAACTAAGAAACTAAGAAACTAAGAAACTAAGAAACTAAGAAACTAAGAAACTAAGAAACTAAGAAACTAAGAAACTAAGAAACTACCAACTAAGAAACTAAGAAACTAAGAAACTAAGAAACTAAGAAACTAAGAAACTAAGAAACTAAGAAACTAAGAAACTAAGAAACTAAGAAACTAAGAAACTAAGAAACTAAGAAACTAAGAAACTAAGAAACTAAGAAACTAAGAAACTAAGAAACTAAGAAACTAAGAAACTAAGAAACTAAGAAACTAATAAACTAAGAAACTAAGAAACTAAGAAACTAAGAAACTAGGAAACTAAGAAACTAAGAAACTAAGAAACAAATAAACTAACTAACTAAGAAACTAAGAATCTAAAAACTAAGAAACTAAGAAACTAAGAAACTAGGAAACAACGAAACTAAGAAACTAAGAAACTAAGAAGCTAAGAAACTAAAAATCTAAGAAACTAATAAACTACGAAAATAAGAAACTAAGAAACTAAGAAACTAAGAAACTAAGAACTAGGAAACTAAGAATCTGAGACACTACGAAAATAAGAATCTCAGAAACAAAGAATCTAAGAAACTACGAAACTGGGAATCTAAGAAACTAAGAAACTAAGAAACTATGATACTAAGATACTAAGAAACTAAGAAATTGAGAAAACAAAGATACTAAGAAACTATGAAACTAAGAAACTAAGAAACTAAGAAACTATGAATCTAACAAACTAAGAAACTAAGAAACTAAGAAACTAAGAAACTAAGAAATTGAGAAACTAAGAAACTAAGAAACTAAGAAACTAAGAAACTATGAAACTAAGAAACTAAGAAACTAAGAAACTAAGAAACTAAGAAACTAAGAAACTAGTAAACTAGGAAACTAAGAAACTAGAAACTAAGAAACTAAGAAACTATGAAACTAAGAAACTAAGAAACTATGAAACTAAGAAACTAAGAAACTAAGAAACTAAGAAATTAAGAAACTAAGAAACTAAGAAACTAAGAAACTAAGAAACTAAGAAACTAAGAAACTAAGAAACTAAGAAATAATGAAACTAAGAAACTAAGAAACTAAGAAACTAAGAAACTAAGAAACTGTGGTACTAAGAAACTAAGAAACTAAGAAACTAAGAAACTAAGAAACTAAGAAACTAAGAAACTATGAAACTAAGAAACTATGAAACTAAGAAACTAAGAAACTATGAAACTATGAAACTAAGAAACTATGAAACTAAGAAACTAAGAAACTAAGATACTAAGAAACTAAGAAACTAGGAAACTAGAAATTCAGAAACTAAGAAACTAAGAAACTAAGATACTATGAAACTAAGAAACTAAGGAACTAAGAAACTAAGAAACTAAAGAAAATAAGAAACTAAAGAAACTAAGAAAATAAGAAACTAAGAAACTAAGAATCTAAGAAACTAAGAAACTGAGAAACTAAGAAACTATGAAACTAGGAAACTAGAATCTATGAAACTATGAAACTAAGAAACTAAGAAACTATGAAACTAAGAAACTAAGAAACTAAGAAACTCAGAAACTAAGAAACTAAGAAACTATGAATCTATGAAACTACGAAACTAGGAAACTAGGAAACTAAGAAACTAAGAAACTAAGAAACTAAGAAACTAAGAAACTAAGAAACTAAGAAACTAGGTAAATAAGAAGCTGAGAAACTAGGAAACTACGAAACTAAGAAACTATGATACTAAGAAACTAAGAAACTAAGAAACTAAGAAACTAAGAAACTAAGAAACTAAGAAACTAAGAAACTATGAAACTAAGAAACTATGAAACTAAGAATCTAAGTAACTAAGAAACTAAGAAACTAAGAAACTAAGAAACTAAGAAACTAAGAAACTAAGAAACTAAGAAACTAAGAAACTAAGAAACTAAGAAACTAGCAAACTAACAAACTAATAAACTAAGAAACTAACTAACTAAGAAAATTAGAAACTAAGAAACTAAGAAACTAAGAAACTAGGAAACTATGAAACTAAGAAACTAAGAAACTAAGAAACTAAGAAACTAAGAAACTAGGAAACTAACTAACTAAGAAACTAAGAAACTAAGAAACTAAGAAACTAGAAACTAAAAAGCTATGAAACTAAGAAACAAAGAAACTAAGAAACTAAGAAACTAAGAAACTAAGAAACTAAGAAACTAAGAAACTAAGAAACTAAGAAACTAAGAAACTAAGAAACTAAGAAACTAGGAACTAAGAAACTAAGAAACTAAGAAACTAAGAAACTAAGAAACTAAGAAACTAAGAAACTAAGAAACAAAGAAACTAAGAAACTAAGAAACTAAGAAACTAAGAAACTAAGAAACTAAGAAACTATGAAACTAAGAAACTAAGAAACTAAGAAACTATGAAACTAAGAAACTAAGAAACTAAGAAACTAAGAAACTAAGAACCTAAGAAACTAAGAAGCTAAGAAACTAAGAAACTAAGAAACTAAGAAACTAAGAAACTAAGAAACTAAGAAACTAAGAAACTAGAAACTAAGAAACTATGAAACTAAGAAACTAAGAAACTAAGAAACTAAGAAACTAAGAAACTATGAAACTAAGAAACTAAGAAACTAAGAAACTAAGAAACTATGAAACTAAGAAACTAAGAAACTAAGAAACTAAGAAACTAAGAAACTAAGAAACTAAGAAACTAAGAAACTAAGAAACTAAGAAACTAAGAAACTAAGAAACTAAGAAACTAGAAACTAAGAAACTAAGAAACTAAGAAACTAAGAAACTAAGAAACTAAGAAACTAAGAAACTAAGAAACTAAGAAACTAAGAAACTAAGAAACTAAGAAACTATGAAACTAAGAAACTAAGAAACTAAGAAACTAAGAAACTAAGAAACTAAGAAACTAAGAAACTAAGAAACTAAGAAACTAAGAAACTAAGAAACTAAGAAACTGAAAAACTAAGAAACTAAGAAACTAAGAAACTAAGAAACTAAGAAACTAAGAAACTAAGAAACTAAGAAACTACAAACTAAGAAACTAAGAAACTAAGAAACTAAGAAACTAAGAAACTAAGAAACTAAGAAACTAAGAAACTAAGAAACTAAGAAACTAAGAAACTAAGAAACTAAGAAACTAAGAAACTAAGAAACTAAGAAACTAAGAAACTATGAAACTAAGAAACTAAGAAACTAAGAAACTAAGAAACTAAGAACTAAGAAACTAAGAAACTAAGAAACTAAGAAACTAAGAAACTAAGAAACTAAGAAACTAAGAAACTAAGAAACTAAGAAACTAAGAAACTAAGAAACTAAGAAACTAAGAAACTAAGAAACTAAGAAACTAAGAAACTAAGAAACTAAGAAACTAAGAAACTATGAAACTAAGAAACTAAGAAACTAAGAAACTAAGAAACTAAGAAACTAAGAAACTAAGAAACTAAGAAACTAAGAAACTAAGAAACTAAGAAACTAAGAAACTAAGAAACTAAGAAACTAAGAAACTAAGAAACTAAGAAACTAAGAAACTAAGAAACTAAGAAACTACGAAACTAAGAATCTATGAAACTAAGAAACTAAGAAACAAAGAATCTATGAAACTATGAACTAAGAAACTAGGAAACTAAGAAACTAAGAAACTAAGAAACTAAGAAACTAAGAAACTAAGAAACTAAGAAACTAAGAAACTAAGAAACTAAGAAACTAAGAAACTAAGAAACTAAGAAACTAAGAAACTAAGAAACTAAGAAACTATGAAACTAAGAAACTAAGAAACTAAGAAACTAAGAAACTAAGAAACTAAGAAACTATGAAACTAAGAAACTAAGAAACTAAGAAACTAAGAAACTAAGAAACTAAGAAACTAAGAAACAACTAAACTAAGAAACTAAGAAACTAAGAAACTAAGAAACTAAGAAACTAAGAAACTAAGAAACTAAGAAACTAAGAAACTAAGAAACTAAGAAACTAAGAAACTAAGAAACTAAGAAACTAAGAAACTAAGAAACTAAGAAACTAAGAAACTAAGAAACTAAGAAACTAAGAAACTAAGAAACTAAGAAACTAAGAAACTAAGAAACTAAGAAACTAAGAAACTAAGAAACTAAGAAACTAAGAAACTAAGAAACTAAGAAACTAAGAAACTAAGAAACTAAGAAACTAAGAAACTAAGAAACTAAGAAACTAAGAAACTAAGAAACTAAGAAACTAAGAAACTAAGAAACTATGAAACTAAGAAACTAAGAAACTAAGAAACTAAGAAACTAAGAAACTAAGAAACTAAGAAACTAAGAAACTAAGAAACTAAGAAACTAAGAAACTAAGAAACTAAGAAACTAAGAAACTAAGAAACTAAGAAACTAAGAAACTAAGAAACTAAGAAACTAAGAAACTAGGAACTAAGAAACTAAGAAACTAAGAAACTAAGAAACTAAGAAACTAAGAAACTAAGAAACTAAGAAACTAAGAAACTATGAAACTAAGAAACTAAGAAACTAAGAAACTAAGAAACTAAGAAACTAAGAAACTAAGAAACTAAGAAACTAAGAAACTAAGAAACTAAGAAACTAAGAAACTATGAAACTAAGAAACTAAGAAACTAAGAAACTAAGAAACTAAGAAACTAAGAAACTAAGAAACTAAGAAACTAAGAAACTAAGAAACTAAGAAACTAAGAAACTAAGAAACTAAGAAACTAAGAAACTAAGAAACTAAGAAACTAAGAAACTAAGAAACTAAGAAACTAAGAAACTAAGAAACTAAGAAACTAAGAAACTAAGAAACTATGAAACTAAGAAACTAAGAAACTAAGAAACTAAGAAACTATGAAACTAAGAAACTAAGAAACTAAGAAACTAAGAAACTAAGAAACTAAGAAACTAAGAAACTAAGACGCTAAGAAACTAAGAAACTAAGAAACTAAGAAACTAAGAAACTAAGAAACTAAGAAACTATGAAACTAAGAAACTAAGAAACTAAGAAACTAAGAAACTAAGAAACTAAGAAACTAAGAAACTAAGAAACTAAGAAACTAAGAAACTAAGAAACTAAGAAACTAAGAAACTAAGAAACTAAGAAACTAAGAAACTAAGAAACTAAGAAACTAAGAAACTAAGAAACTAAGAAACTAAGAAACTAAGAAACTAAGAAACTAAGAAACTAAGAAACTAAGAAACTAAGAAACTAAGAAACTAAGAAACTAGAAACTAAGAAACTAAGAAACTAAGAAACTAAGAAACTAAGAAACTAAGAAACTAAGAAACTAAGAAACTATGAAACTAAGAAACTAAGAAACTAAGAAACTAAGAAACTAAGAAACTAAGAAACTAAGAAACTAAGAAACTAAGAAACTAAGAAACTAAGAAACTAAGAAACTAAGAAACTATGAAACTAAGAAACTAAGAAACTAAGAAACTAAGAAACTACCAACTAAGAAACTAAGAAACTAAGAAACTAAGAAACTAAGAAACTAAGAAACTAAGAAACTAAGAAACTAAGAAACTAAGAAACTAAGAAACTATGAAACTAAGAAACTAAGAAACTAAGAAACTAAGAAACTAAGAAACTAAGAAACTAAGAAACTAAGAAACTAGAAACTAAGAAACTAGAAAGCTATGAAACTAAGAAACTAAGAAACTAAGAAACTATGAAACTAAGAAACTAAGAAACTAAGAAACTAAGAAACTAAGAAACTAAGAAACTAAGAAACTAGAAACTAAGAAACTAAGAAACTAAGAAACTAAGAAACTAAGAAACTAAGAAACTAAGAAACTAAGAAACTAAGAAACTAAGAAACTAAGAAACTATGAAACTAAGAAACTATGAAACTAAGAAACTAAGAAACTAAGAAACTAAGAAACTAAGAAACTAAGAAACTAAGAAACTAAGAAACTAAGAAACTAAGAAACTAAGAAACTATGAAACTAAGAAACTAAGAAACTAGAAACTAAGAAACTAAGAAACTAAGAAACTAAGAAACTAAGAAACTAAGAAACTAAGAAACTAAGAAACTAAGAAACTAAGAAACTAAGAAACTAAGAAACTAAGAAACTAAGAAACTAAGAAACTAAGAAACTAAGAAACTAAGAAACTAAGAAACTAAGAAACTAAGAAACTAAGAAACTAAGAAACTAAGAAACTAAGAAACTAAGAAACTAAGAAACTAAGAAACTAAGAAACTAAGAAACTAAGAAACTAAGAAACTAAGAAACTAAGAAACTAAGAAACTATGAAACTAAGAAACTAAGAAACTAAGAAACTAACTAACTAAGAAACTAAGCAACTAAGAAACTATGAAACCAAGGAGCTAAGAAAGTAAGAAACTAAGAAACTATGAATCTAAGAAACTAAGAAGCTATGAAACTAAGAAACTAAGAAACTAAGATACTAAGAAACTAAGAAACTAAGAAACTATGAAACTAAGAACCTAAGAAACTAAGAAACTGAGAAACTAGCAAACTAAGAAATTATGAAACTAAGATACTAAGAAACTAAGAAACTAAGAAACTAAGAATCTAAGAAAGTAAGAAACTAAGAAACTAAGAAATTAAGAAACTAAGAAACTAAGAAACTAAGAAACTAAGAAACTAAGAAACTAAGAAACTAAGAAACTAAGAAACTAAGAAACTAAGAAACTAGAAACTAAGAAACTAAGAAACTAAGAAACTAAGAAACTAAGAAACTAAGAAACTAAGAAACTAAGAAACTAAGAAACTAAGAAACTAAGAAACTAAGAAACTAAGAAACTAAGAAACTAAGAAACAAAGAAACTAAGAACTAGAAACTAAGGAACTAAGAAACTAAGAAACTAAGAAACTAGAAACTAAGAAACTAAGAAACTAAGAAACTAAGAAACTAAGAAACTAAGAAACTATGAAACTAAGAAACTAAGAAACTAAGAAACTAAGAAACTAAGAAACTAAGAAACTAAGAAACTAAGAAACTAAGAAACTAAGAAACTAAGAAACTAAGAAACTAAGAAACTAAGAAACTAAGAAACTAAGAAACTAAGAAACTAAGAAACTAAGAAACTAAGAAACTAAGAAACTAAGAAACTAAGAAACTATGAAACTAAGAAACTAAGAAACTAAGAAACTAAGAAACTAAGAAACTAAGAAACTAAGAAACTAAGAAACTAAGAAACTAAGAAACTAAGAAACTAAGAAACTAAGAAACTAAGAAACTAAGAAACTAAGAAACTAAGAAACTAAGAAACTAAGAAACTAAGAAACTAAGAAACTATGAAACTAAGAAACTAAGAAACTAAGAAACTAAGAAACTAAGAAACTAAGAAACTAAGAAACTAAGAAACTAAGAAACTAAGAAACTAAGAAACTAAGAAACTAAGAAACTAAGAAACTAAGAAACTAAGAAACTAAGAAACTAAGAAACTAAGAAACTAAGAAACTAAGAAACTAAGAAACTAAGAAACTAAGAAACTATGAAACTAAGAAACTAAGAAACTAAGAAACTAAGAAACTAAGAAACTAAGAAACTATGAAACTAAGAAACTAAGAAACTAAGAAACTAAGAAACTACCAACTAAGAAACTAAGAAACTAAGAAACTAAGAAACTAAGAAACTAAGAAACTAAGAAACTAAGAAACTAAGAAACTAAGAAACTAAGAAACTAAGAAACTAAGAAACTAAGAAACTAAGAAACTAAGAAACTAAGAAACTAAGAAACTAAGAAACTAAGAAACTAAGAAACTAAGAAACTAAGAAACTAAGAAACTAAGAAACTATGAAACTAAGAAACTAAGAAACTAAGAAACTAAGAAACTATGAAACTAAGAAACTAAGAAACTACCAACTAAGAAACTATGAAACTAAGAAACTAAGAAACTAAGAAACTAAGAAACTAAGAAACTATGAAACTAAGAAACTAAGAAACTAAGAAACTATGAAACTAAGAAACTAAGAAACTAAGAAACTAAGAAACTATAAACTAAGAAAGAAACTAAGAAACTAAGAAACTAAGAAACTAAGAAACTAAGAAACTAAGAAACTAAGAAACTAAGAAACTAAGAAACTAAGAAACTAAGAAACTAAGAAACTAAGAAACTAAGAAACTAAGAAACTAAGAAACTAAGAAACTAAGAAACTAAGAAACTGAGAAACTATGAAACTAAGAAACTAAGAAACTAAGAAACTAAGAAACTAAGAAACTAAGAAACTAAGAAACTAAGAAACTAAGAAACTAAGAAACTATGAAACTAAGAAACTAAGAAACTAAGAAACTAAGAAACTACCAACTAAGAAACTAAGAAACTAAGAAACTAAGAAACTAAGAAACTAAGAAACTAAGAAACTATGAAACTAAGAAACTAAGAAACTAAGAAACTAAGAAACTAAGAAACTAAGAAACTAAGAAACTATTGAACTAAGAAACTAAGAAACTAAGAAACTAAGAAACTAAGAAACTAAGAAATTAAGAAACTAAGAAACTAAGAAACTAAGAAACTAAGAAACTAAGAAACTAAGAAACTAAGAAACTAAGAAACTAAGAAACTAAGAAACTAAGAAACTAAGAAACTAAGAAACTAAGAAACTAAGAAACTAAGAAACTAAGAAACTAAGAAACTATGAAACTAAGAAACTAAGAAACTAAGAAACTAAGAAACTAAGAAACTAAGAAACTAAGAAACTAAGAAACTAAGAAACTAAGAAACTAAGAAACTAAGAAACTAAGAAACTAAGAAACTAAGAAACTAAGAAACTAAGGAACTAAGAAACTAAGAAACTAAGAAACTAAAAACTAAGAAACTAAGAAACTAAGAAACTAAGAAACTAAGAAACTAAGAAACTAAGAAACTAAGAAACTAAGAAACTAAGAAACTAAGAAACTAAGAAACTATGAAACTAAGAAACTAAAAAATTAAGAAACTAAGAAACTAAGAAACTACCAACGAAGAAACTAAGAAACTAAGAAACTAAGAAACTAAGAAACAAAGAAACTAAGAAACTAAGAAACTAAGAAACTAAGAAACTAAGAAACTAAGAAACTAAGAAACTATGAAACTAAGAAACTAAGAAACTAAGAAACTAAGAAACTAAGAAACTAAGAAACTAAGGAACTAGGAAACTAAGAAACTAAGAAACTAAGAAAGTAAGAAGCTGAGAAACTAAGAAACTAAGAAAATAAGAAACTAAGAAACTAAGAAACTATGAAACTAGAAACTAAGAAACTAAGAAGCTAAGAAACTATGAAACTAAGAATCTAAGAACCTAAGAAACTAAGAAACTAGAAACTAAGAAACTAAGAAACTAAGAAACTAGAAACTAAGAAACTAAGAAACTAAGAAACTAAGAAACTAAGAAACTAAGAAACTAAGAAACTAAGAAACTAAGAAACTAAGAAACTAAGAAACTAAGAAACTAAGAAACTAAGAAACTAAGAAACTAAGCAACTAAGAAACTAAGAAACTAAGAAACTAAGAAACTAAGAAACTAAGAAACTAAGAAACTATGAAACTAAGAAACTAAGAAACTAAGAAACTAAGAAACTAAGAAACTAAGAAACTAAGAAACTAAGAAACTAAGAAGCAAGGAAATTAAGAAACTAAGAAACTAACAACTAAGAAACTAAGAAACTAAGAAACTAAGAAACTAAGAAACTATGAAACTAAGAAACTATGAAACTAAGAAACTAAGAAACTAAGAAACTAAGAAACTAAGAAACTATGAAACTAAGAAACTAAGAAACTAAGAAACTAAGAAACTAAACAAATAAGAAACTAAGAAACTAAGAAACTAAGAAACTAAGAAAGTAGGAAACTAAGAAACTAAGAAACTAAGAAAATAAGAAACGAAGAAACTAAGAAACTAAGAAACTAACAAACTGAGAAACTAAGAAACTAAGAAACTAAGAAACTAAGAAACTAAGAAACTAAGAAACTAAGAAACTAAGAAACTAAGAAACTAAGAAACTAAGAAACTAAGAAACTAAGAAACTAAGAAACTAAGAAACTAAGAAACTATGAAACTAAGAAACTAAGAAACTAAGAAACTAAGAAACTAAGAAACTAAGAAACTAAGAAACTAAGAAACTATAAACTAAGAAACTAAGAAACTAAGAAACTAAGAAACTAAGAAACTAAGAAACTAAGAAACTAAGAAACTAAGAAACTAAGAAACTAGAAACTAAGAAACTAAGAAACTAAGAAACTAAGAAACTAAGAAACTAAGAAACTAAGAAACTAAGAAACTAAGAAACTAAGAAACTATGAAACTAAGAAACTAAGAAACTAAGAAACTAAGAAACTAAGAAACTAAGAAACTAAGAAACTAAGAAACTAAGAAACTAAGAAACTATGAAACTAAGAAACTAAGAAACTAAGAAACTAAGAAACTAAGAAACTAAGAAACTAAGAAACTAAGAAACTAAGAAACTAAGAAACTAAGAAACTAAGAAACTAAGAAACTAAGAAACTAAGAAACTAAGAAACTAAGAAACTAAGAAACTAAGAAACTAAGAAACTAGAAACTATGAAACTAAGAAACTAAGAAACTAAGAAACTAAGAAACTAAGAAACTAAGAAACTAAGAAACTTAGAAACTAAGAAACTAAGAAACTAAGAAACTAAGAAACTAAGAAACTAAGAAACTCAGAAACTAAGAAACTAAGAAACAAAAAAACTAAGCAACTTAGAATCTAAGAAACTAAGAAACTAAGAAACTAAGAAACTAAGAAACTAGAAACTAAGATACTGAGAAGCGAAGAAACTAAGAAATTATGAAACTAAGAAACTAAGAAACTAAGAAACTAAGAAACTAAGAAACTAAGAAACTAAGAAACTAAGAAACTAAGAAACTAAGAAACTAAGAAACTAAGAAACTATGAAACTAAGAAACTAAGAAACTAAGAAACTAAGAAACTAAGAAACTAAGAAACTAAGAAACTAAGAAACTAAGAAACTAAGAAACTAAGAAACTAAGAAACTAAGAAACTAAGAAACTAAGAAACTAAGAAACTAAGAAACTAGAAACTAAGAACTAAGAAACTAAGAAACTAAGAAACTAAGAAACTAAGAAACTAAGAAACTAAGAAACTAAGAAACTAAGAAACTAAGAAACTAAGAAACTAAGAAACTAAGAAACTAAGAAACTAAGAAACTAAGAAACTAAGAAACTATGAAACTAAGAAACTAAGAAACTAAGAAACTAAGAAACTAAGAAACTAAGAAACTAAGAAACTAAGAAACTAAGAAACTAAGAAACTAAGAAACTAAGAAACTAAGAACCTAAGAAACTAAGACACTAAGAAAGTAAGAAACTAAGTAACTAAGAATCTAGGGAACTAAGAATCTCAGAAACTCAGAAACTAAGAAAGTAGGAAACTAAGAAACTAAGAAACTACCAACTAAGAAACTAAGGAACTAAGAAACTAAGAAACTAAGAAACTAAGAAGCTATGAAACTAAGAAACTAAGAAACTAAGAAACTAAGAAACTAAGAAACTAAGAAACTAAGAAACTAAGAAACTAAGAAACTAAGAAACTAGAATACTATGAAACTAAGAAACTATGAAACTAAGAAACTAAGAAACTAAGAAACTAAGAAACTAAGAAACTAAGAAACTAAGAAACTAAGAAACTAAGAAACTAAGAAACTAAGAAACTAAGAAACTAAGAAACTAAGAAACTAAGAAACTAAGAAACTAAGAAACTAAGAAACTAAGAAACTAAGAAACTAAGAAACTAAGAAACTAAGAAACTAAAAAATGAAGAATCTAAGAAACTAAGAAACTAAGAAACTAAGAAACTAAGAAACTAAGAAACTAGAAACTAAGAAACTAAGAAACTAAGAAACTAAGAAACTAAGAAACTAAGAAACTAAGAAACTAAGAAACTAAGAAACTAAGAAACTAAGAAACTAAGAAACTAAGAAACTAAGAAACTAAGAAACTAAGAAACTAAGAAACTAAGAAACTAAGAAACTAAGAAACTAAGAAACTAAGAAACTAAGAAACTAAGAAACTAGAAACTAAGAAACTAAGAAACTAAGAAACTAAGAAACTAAGAAACTATGAAACTAAGAAACTAAGAAACTAAGAAACTAAGAAACTAAGAAACTAAGAAACTAAGAAACTAAGAAACTAAGAAACTAAGAAACTATGAAACTAAGAAACTAAGAAACTAAGAAACTAAGAAACTAAGAAACTAAGAAACTGAAACTAAGAAACTAAGAAACTAAGAAACTAAGAAACTAAGAAACTAAGAAACTATGAAACTAAGAAACTAAGAAACTAAGAAACTAAGAAACTAAGAAACTAAGAAACTAAGAAACTAAGAAACTAAGAAACTAAGAAACTAAGAAACTAAGAAACTAAGAAACTAAGAAACTAAGAAACTAAGAAACTAAGAAACTATGAAACTAATAAACGAAGAAACTAAGAAACTAAGAAACGGAGAAACTAAGAAACTAGAAAAGTAAGAAACTAAAAAACTAAAAAATTAAGAAACTAAGAAACTAAGAAACTAAGGAACTAACTAACTAAGAAACTAAGAAACTAAGAAACTAAGAAACTAAGAAACTAAGAAACTATGAAACTAAGAAACTAAGAAACTAAGAAACTAGAAACTAAGAAACTAAGAAACTAAGAAACTAAGAAACTAAGATACTAAGAAACTAAGAAACTAAGAAACTAGAAACTAAGAAACTAAGAAACTAAGAAACTAAGAAACTAAGAAACTAAGAAACTAAGAAACTAAGAAACTAAGAAACTAAGAAACTAAGAAACTAAGAAACTAAGAAACTAAGAAACTAAGAAACTAAGAAACTAAGAAACTACGAAACTAAGAAACTAAGAAACTGAGTAACTAAGAAACTAAGAAACTAAGAAACTAAGAAACTAAGAAACTAAGAAACTAAGAAACTAAGAAACTAAGAAACTAAGAAACTAAGAAACTAAGAAACTAAGAAACTAAGAAACAAACTAAGAAACTAAGAAACTAAGAAACTAAGAATCAATGAAACTAAGAAACTAAGAAACTAAGAAACTAAGAAACTAGGAAACAAAGAAACTAAGAAGCTATAATACTAAGAAACTAAGAAACTAAGAAACTAAGAAACTAAGAAAGTAAGAAACTAAGAATCTAAGAAACTAAGAAACTAAGAAACTAAGAAACTAAGAAACTAAGTAACTAAGAAACTAAGGACCTAGGAAACTATGAAACTAAGAAACTAAGAAACTAAGAAACTAAGAAACTAAGAAACTAAGAAACTAAGAAACTAAGAAACTAAGAAACTAAGAAACTATGAAACTAAGAAACTAAGAAACTAAGAAACTAAGAAACTAAGAAACTAAGAAACTATGAAACTAAGAAACTAAGAAACTAAGAAACTAAGAAACTAAAATACTAAGAAACTATGAAACTAAGAAACTAAGAAACTAAGAAACTAAGAAACTAAGAAACTAAGAAACTAAGAAACTAAGAAACTAAGAAACTAAGAAACTAAGAAACTAAGAAACTAAGAAACTAAGAAACTAAGAAACTAAGAAACTAAGAAACTAAGAAACTAAGAAACTAAGAAACTAGAAACTAAGAAACTAAGAAACTAAGAAACTAAGAAACTAAGAAACTAAGAAACTAAGAAACTAAGAAACTATGAAACTAAGAAACTAAGAAACTAAGAAACTAAGAAACTAAGAAACTAAGAAACTAAGAAACTAAGAAACTAAGAAACTAAGAAACTAAGAAACTAAGAAACTAAGAAACTAAGTAACTAAGAAACTAAGAAACTAAGAAACTAAGGAGCTAAGAAAGTAAGAAACTAAGAAACTAGAAACTAAGGAACTAAGAAACTAAGAAACTAGGAAACTAAGCAACTAAGAAACTAGGAAACTAAGAAACTAAGGAACTAAGAAACTAAGAAAGTAAGAAACTGAGGAACTAAGAATCTAACACACTCAGAAGCTAAGAAGCTATGAAACTAGGAAGCTAAGAAACTATGAACCTAAGAAACTAAAAAACTAGAGAACTAAGAAACTAAGAAACTAAGAAACTAAGAAACTATTAAACTAAGAAACTAAGAAACTAAGAAACTAAGAAACTAAGAAACTATGAGACTAAGAAACTAAGAAACTCAGAAGCTATGAAACTAAGAAACTAAGAAACTAAGAAACTAAGAAACTAAGAAACTAAGAAACTAAGAAACTAAGAAACTAAGAAACTAAGAAACTAAGAAACTAAGAAACTAAGAAACTAAGAAACTATGAAACTAAGAAACTAAGAAACTAGGAAACTAAGAAACTAAGAAACTAAGAAACTATGAAACTAAGAAACTAAGAAACTAAGAAACTAAGAAACTAAGAAACTAAGAAACTAAGAAACTATGAAACTAAGAAACTAAGAAACTAAGAAACTAAGAAACTAAGAAACTAAGAAACTATGAAACTAAGAAACTAAGAAACTAACTAACTAAGAAACTAGGAAGCTAAGAAACTAAGAAACTAAGAAACTAAGAAACTAAGAAACTAAGAAACTATGAAACTAAGAAACTAAGAAACTATGAAACTAAGAGACTAAGAAACTAAGAAACTAAGAAACTAAGAAACTAAGAAACTAAGAAACTAAGAAACTAAGAAACTAAGAAACTAAGAAACTAAGAAACTATGAAACTAAGAAACTAAGAAACTAAGAAACTAAGAAACTACCAACTAAGAAACTAGGAAGCTAAGAAACTAAGAAACTAAGAAACTAAGAAACTAAGAAACTAAGAAACTAAGAAACTAAGAAACTAAGAAACTAAGAAAGTAACAAACTAAGAAACTAAGAAACTAAGAAACTAAAAATCTAAGAAACTAAGAAGGAATGAAACTAAGAAACTAAGAAGCTAAGAAACTATGAAACTAACAAACTAAGAAACTACGAACCTAAGAAACTAAGATACTAGGAAACTAAGAAATTAAGAAACTAAGAAACTAAGAAACTAAGAAACTAAGAAACTAAGAAACTAAGAAACTAAGAAACTAAGAAACTAAGAAACTAAGAAACTAAGAAACTAGAAACTAAGAAACTAAGAAACTAAGAAACTAAGAAACTAAGAAACTAAGAAACTAAGAAACTAAGAAACTATGAAACTAAGAAACTAAGAAACTAAGAAACTAAGAAACTAAGAAACTAAGAAACTAAGAAACTAAGAAACTAAGAAACTAAGAAACTAAGAAACTAAGAAACTAAGAAACTAAGAAACTAAGAAACTAAGAAACTAAGAAACTAAGAAACTAAGAAACTAAGAAACTAAGAAACTAAGAAACTAAGAAACTAAGAAACTAAGAAACTAAGAAACTAAGAAACTAAGAAACTAAGAAACTAAGAAACTAAGAAACTAAGAAACTAAGAAACTAAGAAACTAAGAAACTAAGAAACTAAGAAACTAAGAAACTATGAAACTAAGAAACTAAGAAACTAAGAAACTAAGAAACTAAGAAACTAAGAAACTAAGAAACTAAGAAACTAAGAAACTAAGAAACTAAGAAACTATGAAACTAAGAAACTAAGAAACTAAGAAACTAATAAACTAAGAAACTAAGAAACTAAGAAACTATGAAACTAAGAAACTAAGAAACTAAGAAACTATGAAACTAAGAAACTAAGAAACTATGAAACTAAGAAACTAAGAAACTAAGAAACTAAGAAACTAAGAAACTAAGAAACTAAGAAACTAAGAAACTAAGAAACTAAGAAACTAAGAAACTAAGAAACTAAGAAACTATGAAACTAAGAAACTAAGAAACTAAGAAACTAAGAAACTAAGAAACTAAGAAACTAAGAAACTAAGAAACTAAACTAAGAAACTAAGAAACTAAGAAACTAAGAAACTAAGAAACTAAGAAACTAAGAAACGAAGAAACTAAGAAACTAAGAAACTAAGAAACTAAGAAACTAAGAAACTAAGAAACTAAGAAACTAAGAAACTAAGAAACTAAGAAACTAAGAAACTAAGAAACTAAGAAACTATGAAACTAAGAAACTAAGAAACTAAGAAACTAAGAAACTACCAACTAAGAAACTAGGAAACTAAGAAACTAAGAAACTAAGAAACTAAGAAACTAAGAAACTAAGAAACTAAGAAACTAAGAAACTATGAAACTAAGAAACTAAGAAACTAAGAAACTAAGAAACTAAGAAACTAAGAAACTAAGAAACTAAGAAACTAAGAAACTAAGAAACTAAGAAACTAAGAAACTAAGAAACTATGAAACTAAGAAACTAAGAAACTAAGAAACTAAGAAACTAAGAAACTAAGAAACTAAGAAACTAAGAAACTAAGAAACTAAGAAACTAAGAAACTATGAAACTAAGAAACTAAGAAACTAAGAAACTAAGAAACTATGAAACTAAGAAACTAAGAAACTACCAACTAAGAAACTAAGAAACTAAGAAACTAAGAAACTAAGAAACTAAGAAACTAAGAAACTAAGAAACTAAGAAACTAAGAAACTAAGAAACTAAGAAACTAAGAAACTAAGAAACTAAGAAACTAAGAAACTAAGAAACTAAGAAACTAAGAAACTAAGAAACTAAGAAACTAAGAAACTAAGAAACTAAGAAACTAAGAAACTAAGAAACTAAGAAACTAAGAAACTAAGAAACTAAGAAACTAAGAAACTAAGAAACTAAGAAACTAAGAAACTAAGAAACTATGAAACTAAGAAACTAAGAAACTAAGAAACTATGAAACTAAGAAACTAAGAAACTAAGAAACTAAGAGACTAAGAAACTAAGAAACTAAGAAACTAAGAAACTAAGAAACTATGAAACTAAGCAACTAAGAAACTAAGAAACTAAGAAACTATGAAACTAAGAAACTAAGAAACTAAGAAACTAAGAAACTACCAACTAAGAAACTAAGAAACTAAGAAACTAAGAAACTAAGAAACTAAGAAACTAAGAAACTAAGAAACTAAGAAACTAAGAAACTAAGAAACTAAGAAACTAAGAAACTAAGAAACTAAGAAACTAAGAAACTAAGAAACTAAGAAACTAGGAAACTAAGAAACTAAGAAACTAAGAAACTAAGAAACTAAGAAACTAAGAAACTAGAAACTAAGAAACTAAGAAACTAAGAAACTAAGAAACTAAGAAACTAAGAAACTAAGAAACTAAGAAACTAAGAAACTAAGAAACTAAGAAACTAAGAAACTAAGAAACTAAGAAACTAAGAAACTAAGAAACTAAGAAACTAAGAAACTAAGAAACTAAGAAACTAAGAAACTAAGAAACTAAGAAACTAAGAAACTAAGAAACTAAGAAACTAAGAAACTAAGAAACTAGAAAGTAAGAAACTAAGAAACTAAGAAACTAAGAAACTAAGAAACTAAGAAACTAAGAAACTAAGAAACTAAGAAACTAAGAAACTAAGAAACTAAGAAACTAAGAAACTAAGAAACTAAGAAACTAAGAAACTAAGAAACTAAGAAACTAAGAAACTAAGAAACTAAGAAACTAAGAAACTAAGAAACTAAGAAACTAAGAAACTAAGAAACTAAGAAACTAAGAAACTAAGAAACTAAGAAACTAAGAAACTAAGAAACTAAGAAACTAAGAAACTAAGAAACTAAGAAACTAAGAAACTAAGAAACTAAGAAACTATGAAACTAAGAAACTAAGAAACTAAGAAACTAAGAAACTAAGAACTAAGAAACTAAGAAACTAAGAAACTAAGAAACTAAGAAACTAAGAAACTAAGAAACTAAGAAACTAAGAAACTAAGAAACTAAGAAACTAAGAAACTAAGAAACTAAGAAACTAAGAAACTAAGAAACTAAGAAACTAAGAAACTAAGAAACTAAGAAACTAAGAAACTAAGAAACTAAGAAACTAAGAAACTAAGAAACTAAGAAACTAAGAAACTAAGAAACTAAGAAACTATGAAACTAAGAAACTAAGAAACTATGAAACTAAGAAACTAAGAAACTAAGAAACTAAGAAACTAAGAAACTAAGAAACTAAGAAACTAGAAACTAAGAAACTAGGAAACTAAGAAACTAAGAAACTAAGAAACTAAGAAACTAAGAAACTAAGAAACTAAGAAACTAAGAAACTATGAAACTAAGAAACTAAGAAACTAAGAAACTAAGAAACTAAGAAACTAAGAAACTAAGAAACTAAGAAACTAAGAAACTAAGAAACTAAGAAACTAAGAAACTAAGAAACTAAGAAACTATGAAACTAAGAAACTAACTATTAACTAAGAAACTAGGAAACTAAGAAACTAAGAAACTAAGAAACAGAAACTAAGAAACTAAGAAACTAAGAAACTAAGAAACTAAGAAACTATGAAACTAAGAAACTAAGAAACTAAGAAACTAAGAAACTAAGAAACTAAGAAACTAAGAAACTAAGAAACTAAGAAACTAAGAAACTAAGAAACTAAGAAACTAAGAAACTAAGAAACTATGAAACTAAGAAACTAAGAAACTAAGAAACTAAGAAACTACCAACTAAGAAACTAAGAAACTAAGAAACTAAGAAACTAAGAAACTAAGAAACTAAGAAACTAAGAAACTAAGAAACTAAGAAACTAAGAAACTAAGAAACTAAGAAACTAAGAAACTAAGAAACTAAGAAACTAAGAAACTAAGAAACTAAGAAACTAAGAAACTAAGAAACTAAGAAACTAAGAAACTAAGAAACTAAGAATCTAGAAACTAAGAAACTAAGAAACTAAGAAACTAAGAAACTAAGAAACTAAGAAACTAAGAAACTAAGAAACTAAGAAACTAAGAAACTAAGAAACTATGAAACTAAGAAACTAAGAAACTAAGAAACTAAGAAACTAAGAAACTAAGAAACTAAGAAACTAAGAAACTAAGAAACTAAGAAACTAAGAAACTAAGAAACTAAGAAACTAAGAAACTAAGAAACTAAGAAACTATGAAACTAAGAAATTAAGAAACTAAGAAACTAACAAACTACCAACTAAGGAACTAAGAAACTAAGAAACTAAGAAACTAAGAAACTAAGAAACTAAGAAACTAAGAAACTAAGAAACTAAGAAACTAAGAAACTAAGAAACTAAGAAACTAAGAAACTAAGAAACTAAGAAACTAAGAAACTAAGAAACTAAGAAACTAAGAAACTAAGAAACTAAGAAACTAAGAAACTAAGAAACTAAGAAACTAAGAAACTAAGAAACTAAGAAACTAAGAAACTAAGAAACTAAGAAACTAAGAAACTAAGAAACTAAGAAACTAAGAAACTAAGAAACTAAGAAACTAAGAAACTAAGAAACTATGAAACTAAGAAACTAAGAAACTAAGAAACTAAGAAACTACCAACTAAGAAACTAAGAAACTAAGAAACTAAGAAACTAAGAAACTAAGAAACTAAGAAACTAAGAAACTAAGAAACTAAGAAACTAAGAAACTAAGAAACTAAGAAACTAAGAAACTGAAACTAAGAAACTAAGAAACTAAGAAACTAAGAAACTAAGAAACTAAGAAACTAAGAAACTAAGAAACTAAGAAACTAAGAAACTAAGAAACTAAGAAACTAAGAAACTAAGAAACTAAGAAACTAAGAAACTAAGAAACTAAGAAACTAAGAAACTAAGAAACTAAGAAACTATGAAACTAAGAAACTAAGAAACTAAGAAACTATGAAACTAAGAAACTAAGAAACTAAGAAACTAAGAAACTACCAACTAAAAAACTAGGAAGCTAAGAAACTAAGAAACTAAGAAACTAAGAAACTAAGAAACTAAGAAACTAAGAAACTAAGAAACTAAGAAACTAAGAAACTAAGAAACTAAGAAACTAAGAAACTAAGAAACTAAGAAACTAAGAAACTAAGAAACTAAGAAACTAAGAAACTAAGAAACTAAGAAACTAAGAAACTAAGAAACTATGAAACTAAGAAACTAAGAAACTAAGAAACTATGAAACTAAGAAACTAAGAAACTATGAAACTAAGAAACTAAGAAACTAAGAAACTAAGAAACTAAGAAACTAAGAAACTAAGAAACCAAGAAACTAAGAAACTAGGAAGCTAAGAAACTATGAAACTAAGAAACTAAGAAACTAAGAAACTAAGAAACTAAGAAACTAAGAAACTAAGAAACTAAGAAACTAAGAAACTAAGAAACTAAGAAACTAAGAAACTAAGAAACTAAGAAACTAAGAAACTAAGAAACTAAGAAACTAAGAAACTAAGAAACTAAGAAACTATGAAACTAAGAAACTAAAATTCTAAGAAACTAACTAAGAAACTAAGAAACTAAGAAACTAAGAAACTAAGAAACTAAGAAACTAAAAAACTAAGAAACTATGAAACTAAGAAACTAAGAAACTATGAAACTAAGAAACTAAAAAACTAAGAAACTAAGAAACTAAGAAACTAAGAAACTAAGAAACTAAGAAACTAAGAAACTAAGAAACTAAGAAACTAAGAAACTAAGAAACTATGAAACTAAGAAACTAAGAAACTAAGAAACTAAGAAACTACCAACTAAGAAACTAGGAAACTAAGAAACTAAGAAACTAAGAAACTAAGAAACTAAGAAACTAAGAAACTAAGAAACTAAGGAGCTAAGAAACTAAGAAACTAAGAAACTAAGAAACTAAGAAACTAAGAAACTATGAAACTAAGAAACTAAGAAACTAAGAAACTAAGAAACTAAGAAACTAAGAAACTAAGAAACTAAGAAACTAGAAACTAAGAAACTAAGAAACTAAGAAACTAAGAAACTAAGAAACTATGAAACTAAGAAACTAAGAAACTAAGAAACTAAGAAACTAAGAAACTAAGAAACTAAGAAACTAAGAAACTAAGAAACTAAGAAACTAAGAAACTAAGAAACTAAGAAACTAAGAAACTAAGAAACTAAGAAACTAAGAAACTAAGAAACTAAGAAACTAAGAAACTAAGAAACTAAGAAACTAAGAAACTAAGAAACTAAGAAACTAAGAAACTAAGAAACTAGAAACTAAGAAACTAAGAAACTAAGAAACTAAGAAACTAAGAAACTAAGAAACTAAGAAACTAAGAAACTAAGAAACTAAGAAACTAAGAAACTAAGAAACTATGAAACTAAGAAACTAAGAAACTAAGAAACTAAGAAACTAAGAACTAAGAAACTAAGAAACTAAGAAACTAAGAAACTAAGAAACTAAGAAACTAAGAAACTAAGAAACTAAGAAACTAAGAAACTAAGAAACTAAGAAACTAAGAAACTAAGAAACTAAGAAACTAAGAAACTAAGAAACTAAGAAACTAAGAAACTAAGAAACTAAGAAACTAAGAAACTAAGAAACTAAGAAACTATGAGACTAAGAAACTAAGAAACTAAGAAACTAAGAAACTAAGAAACTAAGAAACTAAGAAACTAAGAAACTAAGAAACTAAGAAACTAAGAAACTAAGAAACTAAGAAACTAAGAAACTAAGAAACTAGAAACTAAGAAACTAAGAAACTAAGAAACTAAGAAACTAAGAAACTATGAAACTAAGAAACTAAGAAACTAAGAAACTAAGAAACTAAGAAACTAAGAAACTAAGAAACTAAGAAACTAAGAAACTAAGAAACTAAGAAACTAAGAAACTAAGAAACTAAGAAACTAAGAAACTAAGAAACTAAGAAACTAAGAAACTAAGAAACTAAGAAACTAAGAAACTAAGAAACTAAGAAACTAAGAAACTAAGAAACTAAGAAACTAAGAAACTAAGAAACTAAGAAACTAAGAAACTAAGAAACTAAGAAACTAAGAAACTACCAACTAAGAAACTAAGAAACTAAGAAACTAAGAAACTAAGAAACTAAGAAACTAAGAAACTAAGAAACTAAGAAACTAAGAAACTAAGAAACTAAGAAACTAAGAAACTAAGAAACTAAGAAACTAAGAAACTAAGAAACTAAGAAACTAAGAAACTAAGAAACTAAGAAACTAAGAAACTAAGAAACTAAGAAACTAAGAAACTAGAAACTAAGAAACTAAGAAACTAAGAAACTAAGAAACTAAGAAACTAAGAAACTAAGAAACTAAGAAACTATGAAACTAAGAAACTAAGAAACTAAGAAACTAAGAAACTAAGAAACTAAGAAACTAAGAAACTAAGAAACTAAGAAACTAAGAAACTAAGAAACTAAGAAACTAAGAAACTAAGAAACTAAGAAACTAAGAAACTAAGAAACTATGAAACTAAGAAACTAAGAAACTAAGAAACTAAGAAACTACCAACTAAGAAACTAAGAAACTAAGAAACTAAGAAACTAAGAAACTAAGAAACTAAGAAACTAAGAAACTAAGAAACTAAGAAACTAAGAAACTAAGAAACTAAGAAACTAAGAAACTAAGAAACTAAGAAACTAAGAAACTAAGAAACTAAGAAACTAAGAAACTAAGAAACTAAGAAACTAAGAAACTAAGAAACTAAGAAACTAAGAAACTAAGAAACTAAGAAACTAAGAAACTAAGAAACTAAGAAACTAAGAAACTAAGAAACTAAGAAACTAAGAAACTAAGAAACTAAGAAACTAAGAAACTAAGAAACTAAGAAACTAAGAAACTAAGAAACTAAGAAACTAAGAAACTAAGAAACTAAGAAACTAAGAAACTAACTACGAAACTAAGAAACTAAGAAACTAAGAAACTAAGAAACTAAGAAACTAAGAAACTATGAAACTAAGAAACTAAGAAACTAAGAAACTAAGAAACTAAGAAACTAGAAACTATGAAACTAAGAAACTAAGAAACTAAGAAACTAAGAAACTAAGAAACTAAGAAACTAAGAAACTAAGAAACTAAGAAACTAAGAAACTATGAAACTAAGAAACTAAGAAACTAAGAAACTAAGAAACTAAGAAACTAAGAAACTAAGAAACTAAGAAACTAAGAAACTAAGAGTTTAAGAAACTAAGAAACTAAGAAACTAAGAAACTAAGAAACTAAGAAACTAAGAAACTAAGAAACTAAGAAACTAAGAAACTAAGAAACTATGAAACTAAGAAACTAAGAAACTAAGAAACTAAGAAACTAAGAAACTAAGAAACTAAGAAACTAAGAAACTAAGAAACTAAGAAACTAAGAAACTAAGAAACTAAGAAACTAAGAAACTAAGAAACTAAGAAACTAAGAAACTAAGAAACTAAGAAACTAAGAAACTAAGAAACTAAGAAACAGAAACTAAGAAACTAAGAAACTCAGAAACTAAGAAACTAAGAAACTAAGAAACTAAGAAACTAAGAAACTAAGAAACTAAGAAACTAAGAAACTATGAAACTAAGAAACTAAGAAACTAAGAAACTAAGAAACTAAGAAACTAAGAAACTAAGAAACTATGAAACTAAGAAACTAAGAAACTAAGAAACTAAGAAACTAAGAAACTAAGAAACTAAGAAACTAAGAAACTAAGAAACTAAGAAACTAAGAAACTAAGAAACTAAGAAACTAAGAAACTAAGAAACTAAGGAAGTAAGAAACTAAGAAACTAAGAAACTATGAAACTAAGAAACTAAGAAACTAAGAAACTAAGAAACTAAGAAACTAAGAAACTAAGAAACTAAGAAACTAAGAAACTTAGAAACTAGAAACTAAGAATTTAAGAAACTAAGAAACTAAGAAACTGAGAATCTAACACACTAGAAACTGAAACTAAGAAACTAGGAACTAAGAAACTAAGAAACTAAGAAACTAAGAAACTAAGAAACTAAGAAACTAAGAAACTATGAAACTAAGAAACTAAGAAACTAGAAACTAAGAAACTAAGAAACTAAGAAACTAAGAAACTAAGAAACTAAGAAACTAAGAAACTAAGAAACTAAGAAACTAAGAAACTAAGAAACTAAGAAACTAAGAAACTAAGAAACTAAGAAACTAAGAAACTATGGAACTAAGAAACTAAGAAACTAAGAAACTAAGAAACTACGAAACTAAGAAACTAAGAAACTAAGAAACTAAGAAACTAAGAAACTAAGAAACTAAGAAACTAAGAAACTAAGAAACTAAGAAACTAAGAAACTAAGAAACTAAGAAACTAAGAAACTAAGAAACTAAGAAACTATGAAACTAAGAAACTAAGAAACTAAGAAACTAAGAAACTAAGAAACTAAGAAAAACTAAGAAACTAAGAAACTAAGAAACTAAGAAACTAAGAAACTAAGAAACTAAGAAACTAAGAAACTAAGAAACTAAGAAACTAAGAAACTAAGAAACTAAGAAACTATGAAACTAAGAAACTAAGAAACTAAGAAACTAAGAAACTAAGAAACTAAGAAACTAAGAAACTAAGAAACTAAGAAACTAAGAAACTAAGAAACTAAGAAACTAAGAAACTAAGAAACTAAGAAACTAAGAAACTAAGAAACTAAGAAACTAAGAAACTAAGAAACTATGAAACTAAGAAACTAAGAAACTAAGAAACTAAGAAACTAAGAAACTAAACTAAGAAACTAAGAAACTAAGAAACTAAGAAACTAAGAAACTAAGAAACTAAGAAACTAAGAAACTAAGAAACTATGAAACTAAGAAACTAAGAAACTAAGAAACTAAGAAACTAAGAAACTAAGGTACTAGGAAACTAAGAAATTAAGAAACTAAGAAACTAACAACTAAGAAACCAGGAAGCTAAGAAACTAAGAAACTAAGAAACTGAGACACTAAGAAACTAAGAAACTAAGAAACTATGAAACTAAGAAACTATGAAACTAAGAAACTAAGAAACTAAGAAACTAAGAAACTAAGAAACTATGAAACTAAGAAACTAAGAAACTAAGAAACTAAGAAACTAAGAAACTAAGAAACTAAGAAACTAAGAAACTAAGAAACTAAGAAACTAAGAAACTAAGAAACTAAGAAACTAAGAAACTAAGAAACTAAGAAACTAAGAAACTAAGAAACTAAGAAACTAAGAAACTAAGAAACTAAGAAACTAAGAAACTAAGAAACTAAGAAACTAAGAAACTAAGAAACTAAGAAACTAAGAAACTAGAAACTATGAAACTAAGAAACTAAGAAACTAAGAAACTAAGAAACTAAGAAACTAAGAAACTAAGAAACTAAGAAACTAAGAAACTAAGAAACTAAGAAACTAAGAAACTAAGAAACTAAGAAACTAAGAAACTAAGAAACTAAGAAACTAAGAAACTAAGAAACTAAGAAACTAAGAAACTATGAAACTAAGAAACTAAGAAACTAAGAAACTAAGAAACTAAGAAACTAAGAAACTAAGAAACTAAGAAACTAAGAAACTAAGAAACTAGAAACTAAGAAACTAAGAAACTAAGAAACTAAGAAACTAAGAAACTAAGAAACTAAGAAACTAAGAAACTAAGAAACTAAGAAACTAAGAAACTAAGAAACTAAGAAACTAAGAAACTAAGAAACTATGAAACTAAGAAACTAAGAAACTAAGAAACTAAGAAACTAAGAAACTAAGAAACTAAGAAACTAAGAAACTAAGAAACTAAGAAACTAAGAAACTAGAAACTAAGAAACTAAGAAACTAAGAAACTAAGAAACTAAGAAACTAAGAAACTAAGAAACTAAGAAACTAAGAAACTAAGAAACTACGAAACTAAGAAACTAAGTAACTAAGAAACTAAGAAACTGAAACTAAGAAACTAAGAAACTAAGAAACTAAGAAACTAAGAAACTAAGAAACTAAGAAACTAAGAAACTAAGAAACTATGAAACTAAGAAACTAAGAAACTAAGAAACTAAGAAACTAAGAAACTAAGAAACTAAGAAACTAAGAAACTAAGAAACTAAGAAACTAAGAAACTATGAAACTAAGAAACTAAGAAACTAAGAAACTAAGAAACTAAGAAACTAAGAAACTAAGAAACTAAGAAACTAAGAAACTAAACTAAGAAACTAAGAAACTAAGAAACTAAGAAACTAAGAAACTAAGAAACTAAGAAACTAAGAAACTAAGAAACTAAGAAACTAAGAAACTAAGAAACTAAGAAACTAAGAAACTAAGAAACTAAGAAACTAAGAAACTAGAAACTAAGAAACTAAGAAACTAAGAAACTAAGAAACTAAGAAACTAAGAAACTAAGAAACTAAGAAACTAAGAAACTAAGAAACTATGAAACTAAGAAACTAAGAAACTAAGAAACTAAGAAACTAAGAAACTAAGAAACTAAGAAACTAAGAAACTAGAAACTAAGAAACTAAGAAACTAAGAAACTAAGAAACTAAGAAACTAAGAAACTAAGAAACTAAGAAACTATGAAACTAAGAAACTAAGAAACTAAGAAACTAAGAAACTAAGAAACTAAGAAACTAAGAAACTAAGAAACTAAGAAACTAAGAAACTAAGAAACTAAGAAACTAAGAAACTATGAAACTAAGAAACTAAGAAACTAAGAAACTAACAAACTACGAACTAAGAAACTAGGAAACTAAGAAACTATGAAACTAAGAAACTAAGAAACTAAGAAACTATGAAACTAAGAAACTAAGAAACTATGAAACTAAGAAACTAAGAAACTAAGAAACTAAGAAACTAAGAAACTAAGAAACTAAGAAACTAAGAAACTAAGAAACTAAGAAACTAAGAAACTATGAAACTAAGAAACTAAGAAACTATGAAACTAAGAAACTAAGAAACTAAGAAACTAAGAAACTAAGAAACTAAGAAACTAAGAAACTAGAAACTAAGAAACTAGGAAACTAAGAAACTAAGAAACTAAGAAACTAAGAAACTAGAAACTAAGAAACTATGAAACTAAGAAACTAAGAAACTAAGAAACTAAGAAACTAAGAAACTAAGAAACTAAGAAACTAAGAAACTAAGAAACTAAGAAACTAAGAAACTAAGAAACTAAGAAACTAAGAAACTAAGAAACTATGAAACTAAGAAACTAAGAAACTAATAAACTAAAAAACTAACAAACTACAAACTAATAAACTATGAATCTAAGAAACTAAGAAACTAAGAAACTAAGAAACTAAGAAACTAAGAAACTAAGAAACTAAGAAACTAAGAAACTAAGAAACTAAGAAACTAAGGAACTAGAAACTAAGAAACTAAGAAACTAAGAAACTAAGAAACTATGAAACTAAGAAAC
>JASGYR010000005.1:155000-304668 GCA_030068185.1 Colletes collaris | reverse complement strand
ACGTCGTTTTATTGAATCGTCTTACTTGAGACAAAAAATACCGTCTGCCGGTCTAGACGCGTTACCGGCTGTCTAGCTTCGATGATCTGTAACAGAAAGAGACAAGAATAGGCGTTAAATACCTGACAACGTGACTCACGTCGGATGTCTTTCTCTTTCGCGCTCGCGCCTGGTTTGTGCTTGTCGCACCCAGGAGCGGGAATCTCAGTCGCCGCGATACGCGGCTATATTAGTGGACTGTATGTGGTAGAGCGTTCCCTTTAAATCGGGAATCGCTCGCTTATTGTTTCTTTCGACAAGATGCTAGTTCAGCTATCTTTCAAGCCTGCTACTCTTGGTTGTCGTAGGAGGAGCGAACAGAGGGAGGTTGTAAGATTCCAACCGTCGCCCTTATCCTCGGCCCTTCACCGTCTGGTTATGTGCGTACGGGCACGGTGTGGTACCGGGTTGACAACGGCGCCCTTGGGCGGCTTACAGTTGCTCCGGATACCACGTTCTTTTTAGAATCGACGTCCTACGCACTGCGGCCGTACCAGGCGAGCGATTTTGGGACGTGATCTGATAATTTTGCCGTAAGCTGGGAGATCCTAGGTGTCCCGCGCTTCGGCTAGAAGACTTCGAATCCACTCAAGGGTATTTTATTTCTACCCTTGGTCTGTGGGTTCGTAACCGTTCGAAAACCAGTAATGATCGAGTTTATGACTCGATCTGTGGGAGACGGTGGGTCCACCCAGGGATTTTCAGTAAGCCCTGACCTGAGGAGCCGTCTAGCCCTTGGAAGCTCGAATAACTCGACGCTTTAATTTTATTATTACGTTGTGTCGCACTGAGCTAGATCGTGGATCTAGGAACTCGCGACAAAGCAGGCAATTGTTGGAGAAGCTTCTCAACGAAGGGTCGAATAACTCGACCGATTCGGAGATTTTTAAAAACTTCTCGATATCGTGCTCGCTTATCGATATGCTCCTTTCAGTGGCTCGATAGCAAGTGACGGACGAGCACGAGTTGCCAAAAGTGTGCGCGTGAGAGGGGGAATCCTTCGTCGCGTGGCGTCTCTCGTCCGTCTTTGTTTAATTTCTGATTGTCGTACCTTCTCTATGCCTGGGCGTTGAACTTGGCTTGTTCGAACTCGAACGTTACTTTATCGTTCGCGTGACTTTACCGAAAACCTCGAGAACCTTGTTTTTCTGTCCTCTAATGTTTCGAATAGCGGTCGCGTCGACCTAGAATCTTCCTGGTCGGTCGCGTAACCGAAAACAAACCGGGTAACGAATTATTCCGGATTTCAATTAATTATCGCGTTTTAATCGATATTTAAACAATAATTAATATGATATAATTATTTGGTTAACTTCATAAGTATTATTTAGCACAGTTAGTTCTTATGATAGCTTGTGTATACACGATCACTCTCTCTCTCTCTCTATGTTACACGACAGTTGAGATACAACTGAGCTCGCGTTCCCCACGAAGAGTTGAAGGAGAGCTCTCCGAGGAATGGGGAACGAAGAATCGACCTCTTTCGGTCCTTAAATTAAATAGTTCTCAGCGGCCGATAACTGAGGTCTCTAACATTCCCGCCCGCCTTCGTCCAGCAGACGAATAGACGTGATCGGTGCGACTCAGTAATTAGTTAATTGCGAGCTAGTGTGTTTGGAAAGAGGCAGAGTTTGGTAACCGGTCGCTTAATGGTTGAGATGGGAGTCTTCACCAAGACGACTCTGACCCGGCCGTCATCGCCGGGATAAGTTGCCACGATTCGTCCGATTGGCCATTTGGTGGGTGGCGTGACTTCGGAGGTGACCAGGCAAAGATCCCCGAGTTGCACGTTAGGTTGTGGTTGTGCCCATTTGTTACGAGACTGTAGGCCTTGTAAATATTCGGCTGCCCAGCGCTTCCAAAAGTGATCCCGCATTCGCTGTAGTAGCTGCCAGCGTGTTAGGCGAAGTTTGTTCTCTTCCGTGAGCGACGGTTCGGGTACAGCTGTAAGAGGACCTCCCACTAGAAAGTGACCGGGTGTTAAGAATTCGTTGGCTTCAGTGTCAACCTCCAGAGGTGCTAGCGGTCGGGAGTTCAGGCAGGCCTCTATCTGTGCGAGAACGGTAGCCATTTCCTCATACGTAAGAGGAGTGTCTCCTACCACTCGCCGTAGATGGAATTTCATCGACTTCACCGCCGCCTCCCAGATACCCCCAAAGTGTGGTGCGGCAGGAGGGTTGAAGTGCCAGGTGGTTCCGTCTTGAGCTAGAATACCTGCCAGTTTTCCCAATCCAAACTAGCGGCTGCAAAAGTCGCCGAAGTTCACGATCAGCGCCCACGAAGTTTTTACCTTGATCGCTGCGAATAGAGGAACAGATTCCGCGTCGGGCTACAAAGCGTCGGTACGCCGCTAGAAAGGCATCAGTTGTATAATCGGTTACAAGCTCTAAATGTACTGCACGAGTCGCTAGACAGACAAAGACCGCGACATACGCCTTTAGCGTGTGGTAACCTCGGCCCGGATTAGTTTTTATAAGGAACGGCCCAGCGTAGTCAATCGCCCGAATTTGAAAATGGTCTGGAAGGTCTTACTCGAGTGCTAGGAAGGTTGGTGGAAGGAATTTGTTGATGAGAGGTTTTAGTACTCCATCGCCAACAAGTGATACATGAGTTTATATAAGTGCGTACTGCGCGTCGTCCGGAAGAATCCAGTAGCGTTGACGTAATGCTCCCAAGGTAAGCTGTACTCCACCATGAAGAGTTTTCTCATGAGCTTCGCGAATTAGTAGTATTGTAAAATGCCCCTTTGCGGGTAGTATAATAGGATGCTTTTCTTGGAAGTCGAGAAGTGAGTGTTTTAGTCGTCCGCCGACTCGAAGAATTCCCTTTTCGTCAAGAAAGGGGTTTAAACGCCCTAAAGGGCCTCGGGAGACAGAAGCGGACTGTTCAAGAAGTGTTTTTTCCGCGTCGAAGGCAGTCGTTTGTACGCCTTTGATTAAGATGTGTCGGGCATCATGTAGTTCGCGCGAGCTGATAAATTTTCTGTTTTCACTAGAAGGTTGAGTCTCTATTGACAGTTTGCGGAGGCGTAGGCACCAGCTAGTAATTTTACAGAGTGTTTGTATTGTAGAATACCGACCTATGAAGTTTTCAATAAAGGAGGTACCAGAAAGAACAGAGCAGGAAAGCTTTGTAACACGAGCCTCCTGTTCCGTAACCAGATTTGTTAGAAGGTGTTTATCCAAATTATAGTTTCGGCTAGATAGAAAAGAAGGTCCTTCCCACCATAATTGGAAAGACGTTAGTTTATTTCCAGATAACCCGCGAGACGCGGCGTCAGCCGGATTGTCGCTAGAGCGTACGTGCCGCCAAGTTGCTTCGGGTAGTGTTGTTTGAATTTCAGAAACACGATTGGCAATAAAAGTTTTCCATTTTGAACAGTGCTGTTGAAGCCAGCTAAGAACGATAGAAGAGTCAGACCAGAGATGAATCTCACCCGTGGGTAAGTCTAGCGTGGTTTTTATAGAATGCATTAGTCGAACCAGTAATGTGGCGGCGCAAAGTTCTAGTCGCGGCAATGAGACTTGCTTAAGGGGCGTGACGCGAGTTTTTGCTGCAATTAAATTAACGCGAGGTTTCAATTCTGTTTGTCGCGGAATAACTCTCACATAGATAACCGCAGCGTAAGCTTTTTCTGAGGAATCAGCAAACCCGTGAAGCTCATAATTATTATCGTTGCTCGTGATCCCAATCCAACGAGGTATTCGCAGATCAGGAAGAAAGTTTAGGCCCGAATGGTAGTTTAACCAATAGGTTCCTAATGATTCAGGAAGCAAATCATCCCAGGTTAGATTGAGCAGCCATAATGACTGCATAAAAATTTTTGCTACGATAACTACGGGAGCCAGAAGACCCAATGGGTCATAAAGCCCAGCTATCTCGCTAAAAACCGATCGCTTAGTGATGGGACCAGATTTATTACGAGGTCGAAGAGAAATCAAGAAGCAATCGGAGGCAGTGTTCCATTTCAGACCCAGGAGAGATGAGACTCCATCGAAGTTGCACGAAAGGTCAGAAAAGGAGGCAAGATGACCGGCCGGTAGACCTTTTAAGAGTTCAGGTTCATTGGATGACGAGGAGTGTACGAATTGCCAAATATGGAGCGCAGGCCATACCGTAGGTGACCGTTCGAAGCCTGTAGCTAGTTAATTGCTCACCGGGATTATCTCGCCAGACGATGCGTTGCAAGTCTCAGTCCTTCTCCTCCACGCGAATTTGACGGTACATTTTTTCTACGTCCGCGGAGAAAGCTATAGCGTACTTGCGCCAGCGAAGTAGTAAGGAAAGATTTTGGGGAGGAGATTAGGACCCGTGTGAACCAGATCGTTTAAAGAAATGCCCGATGAAGTCTTATACGAAGCATTAAAAACTACTCTAAGTTTCGTAGTCGAACTAGATTCGCGCAGCACGCCGTGATGCGGCAGATAATAAACAGATCCCTTATTGGTTAAATGATCTGAGATGCGCTCCATATGGCCGAGATCCTCGTACTCCCTTAAAAATTCCCGATATGCGTTTTGAAATTTAAGATCTGCTTCAAAACGTCTTTCCAGTTTGGAGAAGAAGGAGCTCGCGGCTTTCTCACTCTCACCCAATTGAGCGGGCGAAGATTTAAGAGGTAAAGAAACAATATACCTGCCAGATTCATCTCGCCTATGCGTTTGAGTGTAATGATCCTCACATGCTTTAGACTCTTAAGTTAACGAGTTAGAAATAGAAGGAACTTCCTCGATTTTCCAGAAACGAGTTAGAGTCTCAACAAGGTTTGCCTCTTGAATGGAACACTGCAATGAGATAGCATAGTGAGTATTATTTTCCAGATTGCTTGATTGCCTTAAAGGCCCAGTTAAAATCCACCCCAGTGAGGTGGCTTGGGCGATAGGAGTATTCGGTGGGCCTTGTTTCAAGCCCGACCTTATGATTTGAGCAGAAATATCGGCTCCCAGAATTAAGTTGATTCGTTTAGCCGAAAAAATATGAGGATCTGCCAGTTCCAGCCCTTCTAAATGTGACAGGGCAGAAGTGCTAGAAGATTTCACCGCTTGATAGGATGACAATCGCGGAAGTATATATGCAGAAAGACTATACGAGGTTGAGTTATCTAAGCGAGAGTATAACCGAAGAGAAACCCTACCTTTTGTATAGGTTTGCGTCTTACCGACGCCGATAACAGGAATTTTCTCCGGTATTCGAATTAAATTTAAGATCTGCGCCACGCTCTCCTCCATCAACGAGACCTCTGAACAGGGGTCAATTAAGGCTCTTACGGATACCCTTTTTCCCTGGTCTGACTCCAGCACAAGTTCTGCGGTAGCAAGCACAACGGAGACTGGCGAGGTTACGGAGCAGGAAGTCGTAGCGCAGTGAGCCACCTTTCCAGAATATGAGGCGGTCTGCTCAGTCTGTAAGTTCTCATTCGATTCTCGATCTCTTTCTGATACCTGCTTGGAAGAAGAAGCATCCGCAGCAATAACTTGCTCGAAGTTAGAATGAAGTGAGGTATGATGCTTACCTACACAGAGTTGACAACGTTTAGTAGACTTACAAGCTAACGAAGAGTGAGGTGCTAGACAATTATAACAAAGACGCTTCTCTGTGATCAGCAGCTTCCTCTCTCGAGGATTTAAGTTCTTATAGGTAGGGCAGAAGAGGATGAAGTGCTCCTTTTGGCAGATGAGACATCGACGATTAGCTTCTCCAGTAGTGTGTGTCGCGTACGCCTTTAGACGTGGAGTGGTATATGAGGGTGTCTTCTTTTCGTGTCGCAGGACTCCGGTCTTCTCTGTGGGCGCCGCAGGTGAGCTGGACGATCCCTCCACCGCTTCTAGGGCGCGCAGTTTTGTAGTAAGAAAGGTTCTCAGTTGCTCGAAGGTTGGAGGTTCAGAAGTGGATCCGATGGAAGTTTCCCAGCCCATTCGCGTCCCCTCAGGGGCTGTGTCCGGCAATCGTCGGCCGCAGTACGGGGCGTAGCGACCCCGAGGTACCTGAAGCTAATCACACCGTAAGCCTCCTGTTGGTCGTCACAACGACCACACACAATTCCTTTTGGTTTTGTGAATGGTACGTGACGGCAGGAGAAGCGGGGGCCTTGGCTTAACCGCCTGGGCCAAGAGTATGGCGACTCTATAAAATCGCCCTCAATCCTAAGCTATGGTGCGCGGCGATGGGATGCATGGTTGGGGGAGAAGGCCCAATCCCAAGCGACCACCTCCGGGGCACCTGCCGAACCCCCGTAGTATTAGGCTAACCCGGGTAAGGCGGCTCTGCCCGGGTGGACCATTATTTCCGACCTACGCGTGGGAACTACATGGATTCAACAATTAAAACGGGAATGGGACGGGTTGTTGCGAATCGGGAGGACGAAGACGGTGTTGGGGCTACGGTGACGGCGCTCGCGCCTCACTTAGCGCCTGGCCCGGCTTCGTGGAAGGTGGAGGAGGACGACGAGACTGCGTCAGTCTCGTCCTTCTCCTCCACGAGGAGCCACATAGGCTCCAAGAGGAAGCGGACGGGCAGGCCGTCGACGAAGTAGTGGACCGGGCTATGAACCCGGTCGTGATGATGAGTTGCCTCAGGGACGAGGTGACCGAGGAGATATCCGAGAGGATCTCCTCGTCCCAGAGGCGGGGCGAGAACGTTGCCGCACCCAGCCCACGCAAAGGGCAGACAAGCAGCATGGATGAGGCCCTGCGAGAGGCTGCGCAAAAGATGGGGGAGGCGGCGCAGGAGATGAGCGGGCGAAATGCCCGGCTGCAGCTCCTGGTGGAGGAGGAGCGACGGGGGAGGGTGAGGGCAGAGGCGCGCTGGAACAGCGCAGCCCTCCCTCCTATCCTCCCTCCTCCTCCACCTCCACCCCAACCATCCACGGTCGTGGAAAATAAGCGGAGTGCGGCGGCGGTGTTGCGTGGCCCTTCCACCCGCACAACGCCCCAGCAGACGTCCCCAACCATCTCAGAGGACGAACTTCTGAGGAGGATTGGGGATATGGTGGAGAGCAAGCTGGCCGCCTTCCGGGAGGAGCTCCTCCACGGAGGTACGGGCATGAAGAAGGCGGTGCCTCCCCGACCAAAGTCAGTTCAGGTGGGGAAGGCGAAGGTGGTTGGAGGGAAGGCTCCACCCACCGTGGCCGTTCCGGTGCCGCGGGCCGCGGCCTCCCAGGGGTAGTGTACCCGCGGCCTCAGCCACTGCCGCGCGGCACAGGACATGATGTCCCGAGTCCTCGCGGAGTGTGGGGTTGGCCTGGCGGTCTCTGCCGAGCCGTACCGCGTGCCTGATCACCCACATTGGGTGGGCGACGCGGACGGTTTGGTGGCGACGGTATGGGGAGGTGGCGACGGGTCCCCGCCGTTCTCCATTCTGGAGCGCGGTCGGGGTTTCGTCGCCGTGGACTGGGGGGGGAGTCGCCGTAGTGGGGTGCTACATCTCGCCCCGCAGCGGTCACGCTGCGTTCGAGCTGTACTTGGCCGAGGTCGCGGCATGCGTGCAGCGCTGCGCGGCCCGGCCGGTGCTGGTCCTGGGGGACTTTAACGCCAAGTCGGTGGCTTGGGGATCCCCTAGGACCACCGTTCGTGGCGGGATCCTGGTCGACTGGGCGGCAGGGCTCGACCTTCGGTTACTAAACCGGGGGTCGGAGCACACGTGCGTGCGGCGATATGGGGGGTCTATCGTTGATGTTGGATTCGCGACCCCCAACGCCGTGTGCATGGTGTCGGGTTGGCAGGTGGCCCCGGAAGTAGTATAGCTATGGGGATTCTAACCCACGGGGCAGTGAGGAGCGTGCGGCGTGGGGAAGGTAGGGCGCGCGGGGAGTGCGGCACGGAGAACTTTAGGCGCGGGGCCTGTGGGGAGTGGAAGAGTGGTTGCGCGGACACGAGCCGCGGAGTGGGGATGTCAGATTAGTCCAGGCCGAGCCGCCGCGACCTCTCCAGACCTGGCCCGCCGTCGGAAATTTTTTAAGAGGGGGGGGGGAATGATCCACGAAAACTATTCATACCTAACCGAGGGAGGGGATGACCCCCGAAAATTTTTATCAACACCCACAGGAATTTTTTATTGTCTTTTCGGCGTTCTCGGTACGTTTGATGAGATCTAAAAAAGAATTACATAATGTTCTCCTAAGAAAATATTTACAGCTAGCCAAAAAAAAACAACACATCATTCGGCTCGTAAATCTATTCTTTCTATTTATTATTCTAGTACTCGTATAAATTCAGATTTTTATAGTTCACTGTGGTTAGGTTTGGTCAAACTCTTGCAAAACGCGTTATAGAAAATGGTTAATATCATTACGAAACACAAGAAATAAAAAGTTTCATACTGTATACTAAATGCGAAAATTTACTCGAAACAATGCAGTTCCTCTCTCATCCAGAGTCGAGTCGAGTCTCGCGCAACGATGCGTTTTCGCGCTTTGTCAGCGAGTCCGTTATCTGCTACGTGCCTTTCGACGAAGTCGTTGGTAAGCGAATATGCAATATCGTGTTCGCGACACGCTGCGTCCAACGGATTAAAATATAAATTAAATCGACGGTCCAGCCTTAGATTTATGCGAGGAGAGAATGTGGAAGACGGGTAAATAAAATTCGAGAAATAATATATGTTTTAAAATGACACTATATTGTTACAATAGAAGAATATATTGTTTTTTGAAACGTCGAATCTTAGAATTATGCGAGGAGATAAGGTGGAAGACGGGTGAAATAAAATTGGAGAAATAATATATGTTTTAAATGATACTATATATTTATTGACAGAAAAAAAAATAATTTAAAAAAAAATCCCCCCCTCCACTGCCCTACCGGGATGGCGACGATGAGCCAGATGACGACCATGATAGCCGCGGTGAGGGTGTGTTGGGGGGGGTTGATGATGGCGAACGATGCCGCGGCCGCCGCGCGCAGCCTCTGCGAATTCTAGAATATAGAAATGATATATTACTAACGATGCGATAATTGTATGAAAATAATATTGTGTACATACCTCAGACCTGCCCCACATATCGAATGCAAATGAGCTCGCTGCATCTCCTGCCTCTTGAACGTAAACCTTTATCTTGAAAGATGCATAGCTTTGCAAAGTAGGATGTCTTTGTTCTTCATGTTCTTCGAAATCTACACCCTCCTTGCACGCCTTTCGCCGAAGTCGTTGCTACGCGAATACACAATATCGTGTTCGCGACACGCTGCGTCCAACGGATTAAAATTACTTCGAACCTCTATCATACCACTTTGAACGCGTATCGAACATCTGTCATACCACTTTGAACATCTATCGTACCACTTTGATCATGTATCGAATGTGTATTGAACCACTCTGAACATCTATCAAACGTCTATCAAACGTCTATCATACCACTTTGATCGCATATTGAACCGCTTATACATAATAGTAATTATAACTATAGTCTTAATCTAGCGTACATCATGTGCAGGAGGTTAGGTTGGGGAGGGTGAAGAAACAAAATTTTGTATATATTAAAAATTGATTATATTAAAAATTGATTATATTTATTTACGCATTTCTCTCTGGCGTTTAGACCACCAGTTGAATATTTTAAATACATTTTGCATGGCACAATGCTTTGCGTGTCTGTCACATCGTAAGGTATTAAGTGCATTTAGCTTTTTAGAGATATGGTATCCTCGTAGTCCATGTCCAGTGTCTCAATGATCACACTCGCTCGCGCATTTTCATCGAGGAAATCCGCAAGCCAGTCTCGTTTCTGCAGCCCTTTAACATATGCGATATGCGGTGCGTCATCTTCTTCATCGACAACAGCTTTCGTAATTAGCTGTTTAGCCATACTGTACGGAACGTCTCCATCTTCCCACCGTAGTCCGTGATGTTTTGTCGTCAACCACCGGATGCATGATTTGTCAGATTTCGTAAGAAGATATTGCGGCATCGAACTCCCAAATATATAATGCGAGAGAATTGTTCCTTTTCGTAGGGCAGCCACTTCCTTCACGACAAATCTTCCATCAACACTGAACCCTTGCAGGTCAACAAATGTTGGTACGGTCATTATCGGAACAATTTAGAGATCCGCTCACTTCCAAGACAGGCGGGAGAATGTGGTCTTTCTCGTAAAGCATCTCGATTTTCATGATGAAAATTTGTACGAATTTGGCACACGAGAGGGCAAGTAAGTAGCGTTGGGATTTAATTGATTTTGCGCACCACGTTTGTCAGCGGATTGTATTCAACCACCCGATCATGCAAAATGAGACAGTAGGCCGTAGTATTCGCTGGCACGTTCTCTTTACAATCGAATTCTATGCGCACGTCCACGGTGCTATTCTTGATCGACTCATTTTGTCGCGAGCAGTCAATCACCACGAGTGGGCCAAATTGTAAAAATTGGGCAACGGTGAATAATGCCTCGTTGCAACTATGTCCGTAATACGATTTACGGAAATGCGTATACATGCTAAACAAGATGGCGTGTCTATTCTTGTCAAAGTCCAAGTTCATGTCATCGTACGGATAAAATTCCGAGTTGAGAAACAGTTTTACATTGGTCAATTTGCAGTGGTCAAACCGAGTAGCATCTTCGGTCATCACATTCTTTCGAGCAGTCTGTAGAGCAAAGAGAACATATCGCGGCTTCTCCAGCTGTGCGGCTGCCTTGACGGCCCACGAATGCTTGGTGGTGCTCTGTAAGAGAGGATACTCGTACAGATCCCACGAGCGAAAACTAATGCTCAGGTTTTGCCCACTTTCCAAAGCATGTAGCAGCGATAGCTTATTAACATCGTTTAGCGTCACATGAGGCATCCGCCATTGCACTTTAAGTAATTCAATTTCTGGTTCCAACGTTGGAGACCCAATTAGAGAATTGTTATCGTTGCGCGATCGTATTAAAATCAATTCGTGACGCGCATTAATAACCATGCGTTTGTAGTCCTCGCAAAATCCCAGCAAATATTTGAGCGGGACGCAAAAATTGAAATGATTTTTCACTACCAACTCATCGCGTCGTTTCAAGCCCCATCCAGCATTCTCCATATTTTTGTCTTCATCGGATGTCAGTGATACATAATTTTTAAGCGTGCTAGTTATTCCAACGTTTCTGTTGCGATCAATCTCCACACCATTCAGCTCATATCGAATCTCATCAAATATGAACGCCATGCAATTATTTCCCAACATCACCGTTGAAGCATCATTTGGCTTATGTATCGTCAATTTCCCCTCCACGTAGAGGAAACTTTCACACGGCAATGTGTATAAATCTTGCTGTTGTATAGGTATTCTTATCTCATCACTGTGTCCAAACGTTGTGTTAACGTATGGGTTGTATGTGTGAGTCTCGAGCTTAACAATGCGATCATCAAACGTCGGCTTCCTCAATGCTTAGAATGTCAGCCATTTTCAACTTAAATGCGCACAATGAATCCCAATGATTTCAAAATGCAATGTTTGCAGCACTGAGCCTCTTCGTTTTAGCGTAATCAGGGCTGTTGTTGTTTGTTGTTGTTGTTGTTGTTGTAGACAATTTCGTTTGGAAGAAACGTGTTTCTGGAGTCGTTCAACACAAGCATCTCATTCGTTCGCACCACAGGTATTATCGTCGTCGCACGTGCAGTCTGATGGTAATCTCTTCACCTCGAAAATCCAGCAATCGTCCGTTTTGATCCACAACGCGTATCGTTAGATCCGTAATGATCCTTGCGGTGATTGGAAGGTAAATGATCTGTGCGGGCGTTTCCGATATCTTATATCCGGGCGGGACTCTCGGAGAAAATTCATGTATCGTATGTACACGCTTCCCATTGTTGTACGCGCCAGCGGTCACACTACATTCAATGCGAATAATGTTTACGCTCATGATATTAATCGGGTCGTCCGATTCGTGCCACTGCCCCGGTTCTAATTCCCGATTCGCCGAGAATCCCAATAGCGATCCAATGTTATTGGGTTTCGTAAAGTCTACGGCAAACGAGCAGTACAGCTCGCTTTTCATGGTGTTGTTGTTGGGGCGTAACACTATAGGATACATATCATTGTCACCATCATCATCGGTACCATCGAGATTTTTAGGATATCGCTCAAGTAATCGCTGCTTCAAATACTTGGCAATGGCGTCTAGTTCGTAGGAGCCGTGGGGAATCGTAATGTATTCGTGGCCAGTGTCGACGCTGTTGTTGTTGTTGGTGTCATAGTTTGTGGTGAAGTAGAATTTATCGTTGCTCGAGTCGATGTTGGGTATTGTATGATACGTTTCAAAGGTTGTTAGACCAAGCTCGTAATCATCGTCGCTCAAATCTATGGGTGGAAAGTAGCTTACAACGAGGGTGCTACTCTTGCCAGTTAGAGTCAATGTTAACGACATATTCCGAGAAACTGCTCGACTAGTACTGAATCAGAGTGGCGGGGGACAATCCTTAAATTTGGTGCCAATCGTTTGTAGAAAGCGTAGACATAGTTGTCCACAATTGCTCTGATCATACTCCTGATAAGACGTTCGATTGTATTCAATTTTCACATCATCATCATTATCCAAATATTGTGTCAATTCCTTAGGCGGTCGAAGATTGCCAAAGCTGTCGAAGTATACAGCTCGATGCCCTCTCTTCGCATACGCCACCCAATGAGTCCCCGGTCCCTCGACATTGTCCAAATTCACGATACCGCTCTCGTTTCGACGTACTCCTCCGGCTGGTAGCGCGTTGCGCATAAAAACACCTCTAAAGAATGGAATACGCATACGTTTTGCCAACTCATTCAATTGCATGTCGGTAGTTACACCCACAGGAATTTTTATTGTCTTTTCGGCGTTTTTTTGTTTTTCGTTTCGAGATTCCCTGTCCGCGCTTGTATGGTGTCAGATAGAGTCCACGACCTTCCATGGAGCGATTATGACGCCGCATTTCCTGCAGCTGACGTTGCGCTGCCTTATTATCGTTTACCGCCTTGGCGATCTCGCCGCTCCGCCAGCTAATGATCCGAGAACACCTAGCAGCGGGAGAAGTGGTAATATACCACCCCGTTTGGCCACTGGAAGAATCCTCTTTTGCGATGCTTTTCTTACAGTCCTTTTGCGGGGTTTTGTTTTCATCCCCATTCCGATTTTCGTCTTGGCCTTCATAGCTGCCCAAACAGCTGTAGCAGCTCCTCTTTCACCCAGAGTCGAGTCTCGCGCAACGATGCGTCTCCGCGCTTTGTCAGCGAGTACGTTATCTGCTGCGTGCCTTTCGCCGAGGTCGTTGCTACGCGAATATGCAATATCGTGTTCGCGACACGCTGCGTCCAACGGATTGATGCCTCGATCACCTCTAGCCAATCGTTTTGCCAGATGAGTTCCTGGACCACAAAACTGATATCCTGGGATATGTAATTCGATAGGTAGCGCGTTTATCGCTCGATTTAACAAACCACCGCCTTTCTTTACTCTCGTCGGCAACATTCGCTGCAGTTTTTAATCAGCGGTGCTGGACCGTCGATATGCGTTCGCTGCCAAGGGCGATTATAATGTTCCAGACACCGACGATACTGCCGAACCTCAGAATCGGCTTTTATATGCTCGGGGAGTCTGTCCCACAACTGGTCAATGTGTCTGCCAAATTCGTGAAGTAGAATAATCTTTGGTATATATATCAGCTGCTCAGAGGTTATGTCTCGAATGTCGCAATTATCCGGCAGAACGAGAAGCATTTCGAATACTGAGCTGTTTTGCTTCGACGCGGACCTATAAATAGGACGCATAGTCGCTTCGATGTGTCAAAAATCATTTTCGCGGTTTGCAGCGAGGATGCGATTCGTGCGACAACCTGTGACTATACGCGTGACAAATTTTGATGATAAATCGCAAATGATGTCCTCGAAAACAAAACGCAGACACGGTAGCATGCTGCCAAACACTATCCGCAGCCTCATTTGCGGCCCATCAAATTGCGGAAAGACCAATGTGCTGGTAAGCTTGTTGGAAAGTCCTCACGGCGTTCGCTTCGAGAACGTGTACGTGTATTCCAAGTCGTTGCAGCAGCCGAAATATCAGTATTTGGAGAATTTATTGGCTCCGATAGATGAAATTGGCTACTTCACGTTTTCAAATAACAGTGACGTCATCCCACCGAGCGAATCGCTTCCGAATTCCATTTTTATCTTTGATGACGTGGCATGCGACAAGCAAGATACGATACGAGAATACTTTGCAATGGGGCGCCATTCGAACGTTGACTGTTTCTATCTCTGTCAGACGTATGCAAAGATTCCCAAACATCTTATACGTGACAATGCAAATCTGCTGATTCTGTTTAAGCAGGATGGCACCAACTTGAAACATGTGTACAACGATCACGTAAACACTGACATGTCTTACGAGGATTTCTGCGCTTTGTGTCGCAATTGTTGGCAACGGGAGTACGGTTTCGTGGTGATAGACAAGGATTGTGCGATGTCCAATGGACGTTATAGAAAGGGATTTAACGAGTTTGCGGTACCGTGAGGTGGTCAATCGTCATCGACACGTCGGTGGAAAAGCAACGTCTGCGGCACAATGATTGATATCGATAGTCTGGAGATTAAGGATCGCGAGAGAATAGCGAAGGAAATTGCAAAAACCAGTGATTCCATTCGCAAGAAACATCAGGCTTTGAAGACTGGCAAGATGGAGGAAGATATCGCGTTGGAGAGATACTTTAAACCTATTGTCGATCCCTTAAAACATATTGTGGAAAATACAACAGCGACAAAAGCTGACATGCCATCGCTGACGAGCACAGACGTTGAAGGCAAGGAAACATTAACACCTAAAACGAAAATCCAACCGAAAGGGAACGCATCACATAAGACAAAGAGGAAACCACACGCGTCATCGGAAAATTCATTCGTAACGTCCACACCAATTCAATCGAAGCGGAAACGGCAGGATGTTACATCAGCCGATTCCCCAGTTCCTTCCACAACAATAAATACATTTCCGAACGTACAATCGCTTGCAACTAATATTGACGATGTTTTCGAAACTACTCCCGATGAGTCGTTTGCATCATCTATTAGACAGCAACTCCAAACATTCGAGGGACAACAAACATTTCGCAACCATTTCGGTCCGTTGGGGCAAAAATACATGCGTGCCATCCTGAGTGATGACAGGGATACAGCAATGGACTATGTGTACGGCGTATACTTTGGCAATAGTGGAACGATGCTTGGGGACAAGGCTTTCGATATAGACAAGGATGATAATATAATCATAGATGGTGTAAAATACGGAGGAACGTCAGGCCTTTACGAACTGATTTTCAAGAGACTTCCCGACGATGCCATATACACAGATGCCGATAGACAAAAATACAAAAGTATACTACTGACAACAAATGCTCACAGACGTGGTCATAACGCCCAAAATCCCGTAATGGGTAACAAGGGATACAAGTATAAACATGTAATAGCACCGCTACTACCCCGTATATCGACCAGTAAGGCAGGGAAAGGCCTGCCGGTTCCGCGAGTCATGACGGTAAATGATAACAAGATCGATTACGTGCACTGGGACGATCCCAACGAGCTGGTGGATCGACTCCGTTTGTTGGAAGCGTCGCGTCAGGCGGGTAACAACTCGCATGGCCATGAAATTCTATCGATTATCGAGGAACTCCGCGAGGTAGGCCTCATTATAAATTAAACCGCGCACCGATGATGTGCACTGTATGCGTTGAGATGCCGATCAATAAATTTGGAGTATCGCTCGAGAAGAGCGGAGCAGCTGGAATGGACTATTACAAATGGAGCGGTTTGCTTCGAAATTATATGCGAGACAATGCTCTTTGCGTGGCAGGTGCCGACTTTGATGCAAAATCACGCAAGATACGACGCGTAGCTCAGCCGACAGTTGACAGCGATGCCGTTAATAAACTATATGTGGAAAAGAGCATTAAACTTTTGAGAGAGCAGCATGAAGAATTGGAGAGGAAGCTGGTCATGTTTCAGAGAGATATGTTGACGTTGCAAAACAGCGTTCAAGAGATATCACGCGCATTGAATCCGCAGCGACAATGCGAAGGAAAATCATGCGAGACGGTTGAACTTGACCAGAATTTCCTCGAGCCGATGGGGAGCACATAATATATGTACACGATAATTATCGCATCATTCGTGTCAAAGACATCTCTGCGATCAAACATGCAACCAATATCGAAATCCGAGAGTAATGAAAGCCATAGTCTCAAGAAGCGACAACTTGTTGAGGAATTGCATGCTCCAGCTCGAAGACATTTCCCGCGGAGACACGTCATAGTGCATGGATACGATGATCTGTGGCAAGCTGACGTTGTAGAAATGCGTCCATACTCGCGATTCAACCGAGGTCATCACTATATACTCACGGTCATCGATGTGCTGAGCAAGTATGCATGGGCGGTACCGCTCAAGACTAAAGGTGGTGCTGAGGTGACTAAAGCGTTTGCAAAGATATTTAGAGATCGACATCCGAAAAATTTGCAAACCGATCAAGGAAAGAATTTTACAACGTTGATGTGCAGAAACTCGTGACAAAGCATGGCATTAATCATTATTCGACGTATTCGGTGATGAAGGCCTCCGTCGTAGAACGTTTCAATCGAACTTTGAAGAACAATATGTGGAAACTGTTTACGCTCAATGGAACCTATAAATGGGCTGATGCACTACCGCGTCTACTTGCAGAGTATAACGCACGAAAACATAGAACCATCGGAATGCGTCCTTGCGATGTTACCCCTGCGATCGCCGATAAGCTGCTAGCTACAATATACAGCAACATAAAGATCGCTGCTCCAGCGAGATTCAAATTGGGCGAGTTTGTGCGCGTGAGCAAATTTAAAACCATCTTCGATAAAGGCTATACACCGAATTGGACAACGGAGGTGTTTAAAATAGCCAAAGTACAGGCAACTAATCCCGCGACGTATCTGCTCCTCGATTCCTTTGGAAAACCTGTTGCCGGAGGATTCTACGAACATGAGCTGCAACGCGTCACAGATCCTGATGTGCATCTAGTGGAAAAAGTGTTGCGTAGAAAGGGGATAAGGTGTATGTCAAGTGGTTGGGCTTTGATAAATCACACAATTCTTGGATAAATAAAAATAATGTATTGTAAAATAATACATGGTTCAATAAAATACAATGATGCATATACATATACATGAGTGGCGACTTTTATTTTACACATTAATCCCACTATTTATATGAATGAGTTAATAAATACTAATTTCTATACATTTGCGGACAATTTGTAAACAATTTTATATTATACAATAAATTCCACTATTTATAATAAATACAATAATAATAATTTCTATTTTACAACGGTATATTATAATGTCCCCAGGGCAGAGTGTCGGTCGAATCGGGTACGATATATCGCTTGTCGTCATACGGACTTAGAGCGATTTTGGATTCCGAAATGGTGTACACTTTGTGCAATTTAGACCGTATGCATGATTGTCTGCGAACCATTTCGATCTCTTTGCGCAAACACTGCGCGTAGTCGACGAAAGTTATCGTTCTGGCTATGACGTTGGTCTTGACGCCTTTCGCCTTCTTCGTATCTTTTTGCCGTCTACGCGAAGTGCATACATTTTCGCTCTAAGACCTACGAATTCAGTCATTATCGCACCGTTATTTTCATCCTTCATCAGCCCCGGAACCTTCTTATTTACGCGTGGCATATTATATGGATTGTCGGTAGGATAATCGCTTGTGTCGAATCTATCGATATTGTGCTTCATAGACTCGTAGATATCGTCGCACCGAATGTGATAAATAAGACTGTCAGTGTCGGTGTATAGAATTTTACAATTTTGCCCGTGTTTAGGAGACATGTACTCGTGGTGAAATTCATACAAACAAAGTTTTGATATGTCCAGAATGCACATACCCACGTATATCGGTTTGTTGAATTTCACCTCGAGTTTTCGCAATTCAACAGCTACTAAATTTTCCGAAAAACACTTCTGCTGTGGAAATTCGGTTTCGCGATCATTGCCTCCGCGCCATATCGCCCTTCCCAATGTGTCACAAGTTTTACATCCACATGGTTTCGTACATTTTCCATAGTTTTACCGAATACTGCGTTGTTCATCAATTTGTACAAATTCTTTTCAAAGTCGTTTGTCGCGCTTGTTCTAAATCGTGTGTTGAGTTCGATGTAATCGCGAAGCCAGGAGATTGAGCGAATTGAAGCACGCGGTGTATCTTTGTAATACGAAGACCGTGACGCGTGCACTGCTGCAGGTTGCGATAATGGATTATGTAACGCTGCTTATCGTATACCGTCGCGAGTAACTTGTCCTGCCTGCTGCCAGGTGGTTTGGCACGCGTCGGACAGAACGGCAGATCTGCATGAGCATCGTGCAGACGTTGCGGATATTCCAGATCTACCTCGAGAATGTATCCCGTGGGCGAATCGACGCCGATTGAAGATACGTCAAAATTTACAACATCTTCGACCCATTGAAATTTAGCGTATGGTAGAGGCTGACACATTGCCCATCCATACAAATTGTTCACGTCAAAGTACATCAAGTACGATGACTCTTCCGATGCGTCGTAAGATGACATGTACTTGTTATTGGCATGTGCGTATCTTCCGGAACATTGACTTAAGCCCCCGCGTATACCGCGTTCGATAAACATGACCATATCGATGTCTGTGAGCAATTCGAATGTAATTTTGGTATGTTTTAGCATTGCATCCCATGTGAAACCAGGTAGAGTATAGTAATGCGCTGAATCTAATCCGTAGCTCTTGATACAACTTTCGCGAAAATTTTCAAAAATATCTGCCAATAACAAGACATCAGTTTTCAAATACAAATCGCTGTATTCGCCCAAGGTTCTAATCTCGAAACGCTGCCAGACTGTCTCGGCGTGTGCGTAATCGGTCTCTGATACAGTCTCGCCCGTTAACGAACTGTAGAATGACTCGCGCGGTGGTAAGCATGGATCCTGCAGCTTGTTCGCGCAATCAAGGTATTCATATGGAAAGACACCCTTTCGCGTCAATAAATTGAAATCTTCAGTGGATAATGTTCCAAATTGGGATCGCAAAATTTTTAATTGATCTGTGTTAAGAAAAGATGCTAATTTGTCGAGACTGGTATTTAGAAATTTGTATGAATCGATGAATCGTAATTTAATATAATTATGCGAGTCTGATTCATCCGTATCTTCAACATGTTTTGTGAAAGAAATATATTTTTCTTTAGTTATAGGTAATACATCAATGTGACCTTCGAAAGTGGTAGCTATTTCCTCGATAATGAAATGCGAATCATAGCCGGATAAATTATGGAAAACTATGGGGATGTAAAACACATTTTTATAATTTAAATTGCACTCGAATGTGCTGGGCCTCTGAACCGTCCGGACAGATGGCAATGATCGCGAACTCGTACATCGCTAGCCTTGAATGGTTCTTCGCAAATATGACAATGTGCTGCATTGCGAAATGTCGTCAACTGTTCGGGAGTTAAATCCAGCATGGGAACATTACTGGTAAGAATAGGTTTGGCAAAGTTTGCAAAATTTTTAAGTTCGTCGACGAACCATGAAACACAATCTGTGTCGCGGCGACATCGATACATCGACAGTGATGTATCATATGAACAATGCATATAATATGCAATGCTGTGTACATTGTGGTGTTGATATGTATGTAATTTATTATCACCCGCTTGGTTGCCCAACGTTTTTGCGATGATGCACTCCAGATCTGCATATACCACGAAAGGGAGCCGCTCCTTCCTATCGTGGTTGCTGAAATTGAGCAGATTGTCGCCTTCGCTGGGCAGCAGAATGGCGCAGTTGTTTATCTGCCCGCAGTCCAGCGAATGCACCTCCAACTTCTCGGTAGATCCGAAGTAGTGCATGCATCTGTAAACCCCAAAGAACTGTCTTTAATTTCACATATCTTTCAACATTTTTTAAACATTTCATAAATTTTTTTATACATACCGATCGCAGATGAATTTCTTGGCTTTGTGCTTGCTCAGCTGCATGCCCACCAGCCTGGACAAGTCCTTAATGCATGCAAAGTGCCCTACATCGCCGTGCTCTTGATTCGGCGTGTAAAGCAAGTTTACATGTCTATCCCTCTTCTGGCTGGTGAGGTGCAGCGGGAAGACTGTTGTCCCCTTCTTCATCTTCTCCTCGAAGCTGTAGACATTGACGGAGATGTCGTTCAGCCGTTCAAACTTCCCAATATACCCCAGAGACATTGGGAACTCAATGCCCTGGAGATTTAGGATCGACGTATACTGCGGGTATGAACCTGGACGTTCAGGATATTTTGTTGCTGGATGAAGAGCTGCGACAACTGCCCACGCGAAACATGCGTTGTCCGAGGATTGTATGCTTATTGTTGCCCTCTTCAGCATGATTTCTCGCGGCAACTTGAAGTGACACCCCGCGCGGAGTGGATTATACTTATTGACATTGACGGTCAGATTCATGATTCTCGCCAATGCCCATCCGCTGTCGCGTTCCTGGAACTCTTCCAGCGATGCCAGGGTGGATTCGACGACGCATCGCTGGTACCACTCCTGCAGATCGGATGTGTGGAAGAGTTCACAGTTTTGGGTGTTGATGCTTTTACAAGCATGCTTGTCACCTGCCACAAATTCGCCGTTGAACACCGTGTTCACTTTGAGGTTTCGATGTTTCCTCAAGGTGTCCCGAACATGCTCCAGCACAATGGTCTCTGCATCCTGGAGGAAGTTGCGCGGTTCGATATAATTCGAATTTAGGATGACACCTGTTAATACGCGAGTATCGAACGCAGTGTGTATTTCACGCCACAAAGTCCCGTACTCGAATGTCCGGCACCTTGACGCGCGAAACGTCTGCGCACCAAATGTTTCAATCCTTCGAGTCGCGCGATTCGAGCAACCAACGATTGTCGAACACCGATCGATAATCGCGGGCGTTTCACGCGGCTGTGTTCTTCCAAAGATTCGATACACTCGTTGCACCGTTCTTCCCACGCGAGGTACTCTTCCTGCGAAATCAATCGTTCGGATTGATCCAACAATTGGCGTTCTACTTGTGCGAATTGTTCCATGATTGTAAAATGGAATGTAAATGGAATGTAAATGTAAATGTAAATGTAATATCCTTTTTCAATGCAACACGTTGTAACTATTTGAGGCCTTGTGCAGTTTAAAGCGTGCTTTTATACCAGCACAGCGATTTGGTATCTCTGCCTAACTCTTTCGGTGTCTCTCCTTCCCTCAAATGCATTGCATGCCAACATGGTTCTATGCAGTTTCTGCTGATATCGCATAATTCTTTCCATGATATTATATTACATTCAACACGTGTCGAGACTTTTATCCTTGGAGGCCCAAGTTACATGCAATCGCGCGATATGCTGCGATGTTAAGATTGAACAAAAGCATTATGGAAAAAAAAATCGTAGTTTTAGAATAAAATATTCAGCGCTTCCACAGATATTATATTACATTCAACACGTGTCGAGACTTTTATCCTTGGAGGCCCAAGTTACATGCAATCGCGCGATATGCTGCGATGTTAAGATGTGCTTTTATACCAGCACAGCGATTTGGTATCTCTGCCTAACTCTTTCGGTGTCTCTCCCTTCCCTCAAATGCATTGCATGCCAACATGGTTCTATGCAGTTTCTGCTGATATCGCATAATTCTTTCCATGATATTATATTACATTCAACACGTGTCGAGACTTTTATCCTTGGAGGCCCAAGTTACATGCAATCGCGCGATATGCTGCGATGTTAAGATTGAACAAAAGCATTATGGAAAAAAAATTGTAGTTTTAGAATAAAATATTCAGCGCTTCCACAGATATTATATTACATTCAACACGTGTCGAGACTTTTATCCTTGGAGGCCCAAGTTACATGCAATCGCGCGATATGCTGCGATGTTAAGATTGAACAAAAGCATTATGGGGGAAAAATGGTAGCTTTAGAATAAAATGTGGTGGGGATTGCACCTCTATTTAAGCCGGCTCTCCGGACGCTATTCCATCAATCGCTCAGTAGCTTCGCTGAATTTTCGACGGAACAAATAGTGCTCTGAAAAACAATGTGTAGTACCAGTGCCGTGGGCTATTACGTTCCAATCAGGCAAGATGATGGCGTATCTCCATGCAAGGAGAATACATTTAACAGGTAACCTTTCATAATTTTTTATTTATTTATTTATTTTTTTTCATGAAAAAAGGTAATTTTCATGATTATGATTTTTAGGCCACGCCAACCATCGCGTGTCATGGTCAGAAGATACGCATTAACATCCACGGGCTGCAAATATTTGGAAATTGGAATCAGCGTAGGACCTACAGCCGATGTAGAAATTCTTCTCGGTGATAATCGTGGGAATCATCTTAGAATACCATGGCATACATGGAACTCACTATTCGACTGCTGTACAACCATCGAAGAACGTGCACAATTGCCTGGATCATCATTGATGCAGATTAATGAATTAACGGTGGAATTTTGTCGGATGTTTGATTCGTCGATTGTAAAGATGACAATTGATAATAAGTCGCTGTATTTCAAACCGAATACAGTAGCATTTTTATTTAATCTTGAGCCATGTGTAAGCTATGTATATCCGCGGCTCTATCAAACTGTAGAAGATGTGAGGAAAAAATTTATAACTTTTGTTAGCGTGTTGCAACAGAGCAATGCTGTCATCGAAACATTAGATACGCGTAGTGCTGCTAAAATCATACGTGACAGCGAATATTACTGCAGGGATTATCTTGTAGATTGCGAACTGTTAGCATGCGCCATCAATGATATTGTAATTGAAGCTCGTAAGAAAAACGTAACAATATATTACCGAAACATTAGATACGCGTAGTGCTGCTAAAATCATACGCGACAGTGAATATTACTCCAAGGATTATCTTGTAGATTGTGAACTGTTAGGATGTGCCATCAATGATATTGTAGTTGATGCTCACATAAAAAATGTAACAATATAGTGTCATTTAAAACATATATTATTTCTCGAATTTTATTTACCCGTCTTCCACATTCTCTCCTCGCATAAATCTAAGGCTGGACCGTCGATTTAATTTATATTTTAATCCGTTGGACGCAGCATGTCGCGAACACGATATTGCATATTCGCTTAGCAACGAATTCGTCGAAAGGCACGTAGCAGATAACGTACTCGCTGACAAAGCGCGAAAACGCATCGTTGCGCGAGACTCGACTCGACTCTGGATGAAAGAGGAACTGCATTTTTCGAGTAAATTTTCGCATTTAGTATACAGTATGAAACTATTTCTTTCTTGTGTTTCGCAATGATATTAACCATTTTCTATAACGCGTTTTGCAAGAGTTTGACCAAACCTAACCACAGTGAACTATAAAAATCTGAATTTATACGAGTACTAGAATAATAAATAGAAAGAATAGATTTACGAGCCGAATGATGTGTTGTTTTTTTCGCTAGCTGTAAATATTTTCATAGGAGAACATTATGTAATTCTTTTTTTTTAGATCTCATCATACGTACCGAGAACGCCGAAAGACAATAAAAAATGCCTGTGGGTGTAGAAAAATTTTCGGGGGTCATCCTCCCTCGGTTAGGTATGAAAAGTTTTCGGGGATCATTCCCTCCTAAAAAATTTCCGACGGCGGGCCAGGTCTGGAGAGGTCTCCGCGGCGGCTCGGCCTGGACTAATCCTGACATCCCCCACTCCGCGGCTCGTGTCCGCGCAACCACTCTTCCACTCCCCACAGGCCCCGCGCCTAAAGTTCTCCGTGCCGCACTCCCCCGCGCGTCCTACCTTCCCCACGCCGCACGCTCCCCTCACTGCCCCATGGGTTAGAATCCCCATAGCTATACTACTCCCGGAGGCAGAGAACACTCTCCGATCACCGGTATATCGTCGGATGGAGGTCTCTGCCGCCGGGGCTTTATCCCGGCGCCGCCGCCCGGACGTGGCACCACCGCGCCGCTGGGCGCTTCGGCGCCTGGACAAGGACGCCCTGATGGCAGCTGCGCCTCGCTGCAACTTTGGCCCCAGGTGAGCGGCCGGGGTTGCCAAGCATGGACAGGGAGGCTGCCCAGCTCGGGGTGCACTGGTCGCAAACATTTGCGACGCGTCGATGCGCCCGGGTCGGGCGAGCTTCTCCTCGCCGGGCGGTGTACTGGTGGTCGGCCGCGATCGCCGGGTGCGGGTCGCGAGTGTCCGCGCCCGACGCCAGTACGCCCGCGCGCGCCGTCGTCTACGACCGGACGATGGCGTGGCGCGAGCGAGGCAGATGACCTGTATGAGAGCATACCGGATGGCGCGGAAGGTTGCTCTGCAGGTCGCCATCAAACTGAAAGCCAAGACCCGGGCATGGAAGGATCTCCTCCAGACCCTCGATGACGATCCTTGGGGGCGCCCGTACAGGGGTGGTGCTGAAGAAGCTCCGCCCGTGGGCACCCCGTCTCCGAGGGTCTGTGACCTACGGCTTCGCTGAAGGACGTGGTCAACACTCTTTTCCCAAAATTCCGGGTGAGGGGACCACGTCACTCCGGCGGAGGCGCAACAGTCCCAAGAAGTGGGCGGCCGAACTAGGGAGTCACTCAGGATGGAGCTGGCCGCGGCCATCAGACAGCTCGGGGCGCGTAACACCGCCCCGGGTCCGGATGGTGTGCCAGGCCGCGTTTGGGTCTTGACCCAGGGCGTCGCTTGGGGCCGACCTCAGGCGGTTGTTCGACCGATGCCTGAGGGACGGGCGATTCCCCCAGTTGGAAGGTGGCGAGGATGGTCCTCCTCCGGGAAGGAGGGTCGGCCCGCAGGTCTGCCTCCGCATACCCGGCCCATCTGTCATCCCTCGACGAGGTGGGCAAGCTATTCGCGCGGGTGATTGCTGCCCGCCTCGTCAGCGCACCTGTCGCGGGGTGCCCCCGGCCTGGCCGACCAGCCAGTACGGTTTCCGGGAGGGTTCGATCGACCATCGACGCGATAGAGTCGTGTCAGGGCCCTCTCGGAGTCGAAGCCGTCTCCCGGGAGGGGTGGCTTTGGCAACATCGCTTGAGATATTGCCAACGCGCCAACAGCACCCCCTGCCCTGAGAGAGAGGGGAGATAAGGAGGGCTCGAAGATATCATCGGGTCCCCCTTGTCTCGGGGCGGTCATCGGGGACCCATATCTCCGCGGCAGGAGTGGATCTGAGTATCCGAGCCGGGATGGGGCATATGCGGAGGGAGGTGTACTGCGTTGTTCCGCAGGAGTCGGAATCCTCAGGCCACTCCTGTGGAAAGAACATCGCGTACGACGCAGTGTTGCGGGCCGGCATTCCCGACGGCGTCAGCGCCGTGTGTTATCGCAGATGACACACACTGGTGCTACAGCCGTCAGGGCACTGAGGGGAGGGCCAAGGCGTCTCGCGGAGGAGGGAGCGCAACGCGTCGTCCAACCGGATCAGAGGGGATGGGGATGACGGTGGCGGTCGCCAAGACCGAGGTGATAGTGTTCCATTCACCTCGGCAGGATCCGCCACCCCTCTACAGATCCGCGTGGGTGGGGCTAATATCGAGGTGAGAGCCCCAGGTGAGGTATCTGGGGTTGATCCTCGATAGCCACTGGCGCTTCGAGGAACGCATTTCCGCTTTGTCTGGTCCCCCGGCTGGAAGAGGAAAGTGGTCGGGGCTTTGGGCCGGATTCTGCCCAACCTGGGGGCCCGGCGTGCCGAGATTCGCCGCCTCTATGTGGCAATGGTTCAGATCGGTTGGTCTATACGGGGCCCCCGTCCGGGCAGGACGACCTGGCGGCCTCCGGCGCGGCATGAGCATCGCTGCGTCGGGTGCAGAGGCGGATGGCTCTAAGAGGTCTAAGACTATGAAAATGCCATACAAAACGCAAGGCGCCATATTGTCGGGAGGCCAGCAGAACTGACCTTAGGAACTAAAAGCAGAGTAATAATACGGCGATTTTAATCAAGGTATATAGTATTTGCCTATATCTATGGTTATGTAGTGAAATATTATCTTGTAACAAAGCTGGCTCGAGAAACTAAAATTTGTTTAAATATCGATTAAATCGATAGTTAATTTAAATCCGAAACAATTCGTTACCCGGGTTGTTTCCGGTTTACGCGACCGACCAAGGGAAGATTCTAGGTCGACGCGTCCGCTATTCGAAAACATTAAGAGGACAGAAAAACACGGTTCTCCGAGGTTTTCCGTAAAGTCACGCGAACGATAAAGTAACGCTCGAGTTCCAGACAAGCCAAGTTCAACGCCCTTGGGCATAGAGAAGGTACGACAATTACTAAATTAAGCAAAGACGGGACGAGAGACGTCACGCAGCAGCGCCACGCCCGACGAAGGATTCCCCTCTCTCACGCGCACACTTTTTGGCAGCTCGTGTTCGTCCGTCACTTTGCTATCGAGCCACTGAACTTGAGCATATCGATAAGCGAAGCACGCTATCCAGAAGTTTCAAAATCTCGGAAACGGTCGAGTTCTTCGACTCTCTTCGTTGAGAAGCTTCTCAAAAATTAGCCTGCTTTGTCGTGAGTTCCTAGATCAACGATCTAGCTCAGTGCGACACAATATAATATAAAATTAAAGCGATCGAGTTATTCGAGCTTCCAAGGGCTAGACGGCTCCACGGTCAGGGCTTACTGAAAATCCCCTGGGTGGACCCACCGTCTCCCCACGGATCGGAGTCTAAACTCGATCGCACAGTTCGCAGGTTTTTTCGAACGGTTACGAACCCACAGACCAAGGGTAGAAATAAAGCCCTGAGTGGATTCGCCGTCTTCTAGCCGAAGCGCGGGACATCTGAATCTCCCAGCTTACGGCAAAATTATCCAGATCACGTCCCAAAATCGCTCAGTACAATTTTTGGCCGCAGTGTGTGGGTCGTCGATTCTAAAAAGAACGTGGTATCCAGACAACTGCAGGATTGCCCAAGGGCGCCGTTGAGCAAACCGGTGCCGCACAGTGCCCGTACGCACATAACCAGACGGTGAAGGGCCGAGGATAAGGGCGACGGTTGGAATCTTACAACCTCCCTCCTGATCGCCCCTCCTACGACAACCAAGGGTTGCAGGCTTGAAAGAGAGCGGAATTAGAATCTGGAATAAAGAAACGCCAAGCGAGCGATTCCCGATTTAAAGGGAACGCTCACACACACATACAGATCCACTAATATAGCCGCGTATCGCGGCAGGCTGAGATTCCCGCTCCTGGGTGCATTAAGCACAAACCAGGCGCGAGCGCGAAAGAGAAAGACATCCGACGTGAGTCACGTTGTCAGGTATTTAACGCCTATTCTTGTCTCTTTCTGTTACAGATCATCGAAGCTAGACAGCCGGTATCGCGTCTAGACCGGCAGACCGGTTTTGTCTCCCGTAATACGATTTAATAAACTTGACGTAGTCGTATTCATCGACTACGTGAAAATTAAAAACCACTTGTATTCTTTTTTCCCCGACGTTCTTTCCTCGAGATCGGACCACCGTTAGGCGGCGGGGTTTTTCAAACCCTACTCCCCCTAACAAGAATTAAAAAACCTGTATATAAAAAGATAGCCACCAGATATAACTAAAAAGCTGGTTAAGTAGGATGTAAGTAAATAAATATAATATATGTATACATGAATAACTAAATCAAAATATCTGACGTATATCTATTGTATAGAATTTTATGGAATTAAAATATATACGAAATGAGTAATTAAATAAGTAAAAGAGAGTGATTTGACTAGAATAAATATAGTGGCTAATATAAAAATAAAATAATATAATATATGACAGGTAAAATAAAATAGAAATGCAATAAAATGAAATAGAATATAAATAAAATAAAATAAAATGAAATTAATAAAATAAAATAAAGCTGGTCTATGTTAGGTGGAGCCTCCGCCGGGTAAGGTACCGGCAGCCAACATCGCTGCACGGCAAAGTCCCGGGGCCACGTTACCCTCCGTTCAGGGTAACTTACCGACATTCGGTAATTTACCGATCCGTGGCAGCGCCCTAGGGGGCCTAACGCCTACCGACCGTCGCTCGCCGAAGACCTCGAGTGGGTGCCCACGCTTTCCCCAGTGCTGCCCTCGTATCAGTTACCGGTCGGCGGTTGCTGTCCGGCAGTCAGTGCCGCTTTTACCTTTCGTAGTCTGGGCGCATACCGACCAGCAACCGCGCCCCTAAAACCTGTATCTGAGTCCTATATACCATCTCCTGGGGCTATTTGGTACCCAGAGATGGCGGTACAAGCCCTCAAAAAATGCACACCCACTCCGTTTGAAACTTTCTTTATATTCTTATCCATTTATTTATTTTAAACAAAACAGAAATTTATTAAAAAGAAAACTAAAGTAAACTTAGAGATAAAAAGAAAAATAAAAATAAAAATAAAATAAAAAGAACAGAAGAGAAAACAAAAGGAAAAAGTCACCCCTGGGTGACATAAGATGGAAGATGAAAGATATTATAATGTTTGGAGATGCGTATATATAATAAGCCTGTGTATAATGCGGCACTTGGCAAAATAAAACTCAAATAGACAGAAAAGAACTAAATGTATATACCAAAAATAAAATCCTAAGATAATAATACTGCTAAGCTTAAATAAAATGGCTAATAGCTATAGTAATAAGAGTTCAAAAGTCAAGAAAGTAAAAGGTGTGAAAGCCAATAAATCAGGTAACAGAAAAACAACAGAAAACAAATAACAGGTAACAAAATAAATAAAGTAAGAAAGTAAGACGCCATAAAATAGGATCTTAAGAAATAAATAAAAAGGAGGTGTGTTTAGAATGCTACCAGGGAGTTATCCTGGCCTAACGGGGGTCCGGATTACGAGGGAAAGGACTTTAGGAAAAAAGTATAATTAAAAATTGATGCACTTGATTTATATTTTCGCTTGGTCGCTTATCGCGGCCAAGCCGTTTATTTATTTTAAATGTTCTTTACAATACTATAACTAAAAAGAAAAAGAATAGGAAAAAAAAACCACCTAGACGTCAGAAAGCCAGACGTCGGGGGAAAAACCCTAGTGGCTGCCGCTCACCCTCAGCCCTCGTTTGTTTGGTCTGCTTAACAAAGGAGGAGAGAACCAAGGCTGGATTTTAATACCTTGTAACGCTTGTTGCGTTGCCCGTCTCGCTTTATTTCGCATCAGCTCCTGTCTGTGCTAGTCGCACTCAGGAGTGGGGAATAACGAACCGTGCTCGTCGAACTGAGCGATGTCTATGTGGACTCTGTATATGTGGAACGTTCTCTGTAAACGGAGAAACGTTCGATCGCGAGTGCCGAAAGAAGAGATTTAATTTCTCAATTCTCCACGCTTTCTTACACGCGATGGTTGAAATGTCGCAGGAATGGACAACAGGTGGAGGTTGTAAGGCTCCAAATGTTGCTCAAATCCGCAGTTTCTCACCGTTCTCGTATGCGCACTGGCGCGGTGTGGTGTAGCCCTTTAACGGCGCACGAAACGTCTTACGTTTAAAGGAGACGTACACCACGGTGCTCTTTTGCGGTGCTCTGCGCACAGGGTACGTACACACTGGCGGTCAAGGAGCGTTGCTCGAGCGTGTCGGAAGCAGGGAAGAATCCGGTTTTCTCCAGCTCCGACACGAAGGCAACGGCAAGCATTCACCGGGGTATCGACCAAAGGTTACCCTGGGGGTGAAAATTCAAAACCGTGCGGACAGATTCAATGTCGATCACGACCGCGTCAAATGCGGCAGTACGTGCGACAATTTGCTCTTCCACGGCCGCGAAGCTCAAGCGCTACGTGGAGAAAATCAGCCTCACACGACCGCGTCAAAATGCAGCAGTCCGTGTGAAGGTCGGTACTGGAAGTAGGCCGTAGCCACTGGCTGAAACTGTACTTCCGACGACCGCTGAGTTCAGCGAGACGTTGGAAAGTCAGCCTCCACGACCGCGTCAAATGCAGCAGTCCGTGATATAGAACCCAGTCCCTCACGACCGCGTCAAATGCAGCAGTCCGTGGAGCCGTCAGCACTGAGCTTCTCCTGGCTCTTAGCCCTTGGCTGTGACTGGAGTTATCGACATACGTGAAACGAGAGATTGTCCTCGATTCGTTTCACGGCCGCGAAACTCAAGCGCTACGTGAAGCTGAGACGAAAACCCACAGTCTGTTTGGACTCAGAATCTCGACAAAAACGGGAGCCGAGTTTCCTCCGATTCGCCTCTCCACGGCCGCGAAAGCACAAGCGCTACGTGAAGAATTCGGCGAGATTTCTCCGCTTTTTCGGAGAATCTGGGCTTCGTCGCGGAGACGATTCGTTCGTCGATCTGCTCGCTGCGAGGACCAAGAATTCGAATCACGAAGCCGAATATAGACATCCCGCAGTCACGGCCACGGAAAGGGGTAATCACCCTCTCGCGGCGCTATCCACCTGCTCTCTTCGATATCTATCTCTTTATCTCAATTTTGAAAATATTTCGATACCCTCTCTGTTTATGAATCTTCGACGATCGATCCCAAGTATACGGTATTGGGTTCGATCACGTGACTGAGAGCAAAACAAACTTCGTGTGTGGTTCTTCTAACCTGTATTGGTCCGTGTACCGATCTACGCATCAAAGAGAGTCTCTGGAATGTCGTTGTACGCGAAAGCTTAAAAACTATACGAGGAATTTACGGTTCCTCAGTTATATGGTTCACGTTAAATTAGATAATTCTCTTAACGGTTCTCAAACCCGTCAAAATTAACGCGATATTCTAAACATACCGCCCCCTTGCACAGTCCGTGCAATAAACAAAAGGAGACGGTAATTCGCGGAAGACAATTCCGAACGATCCAGTTACAGAGAGGGGTTACTTTCACTTAATAAAGAAATTAAGTTACTTACTTTAGGCGGCGGAAAAAGGTCCCTTCTACTACTGCAAAATGTGCCAGGGGACGTCAGCACGGCCTCTGTTACGGCCGCCCTGGTCGATTCGGGCCTGGTTTTGTCGCGTTGGAGGAGGAACGGTCGTTCGATTGGGCGACTGACCCATGACCCGGCGACGCCCGATTTCGTCAGCGTGCCCTCCTTCCAATCTCGCCGGTCTTGTTGACGGCCCTGGAGTCGAGGGCTTCCGGTTCCGCCGAGGGCTGCGGCTCCACGGGGTTACTCGCCGTGGCCCGGCGCCTCCGGCCTCGTGGAAGTCGTGCAGGCCACTTCAGGCGTCCCCGTCCGGTTCCACTTTGGGTTGTAGTGGCCCCGGAACCCCCACCACTTTTCGGCGTCGAGAGTGACCACGGTACGTGGACCGGGATCTCCAGCACGTCCTGCCCCAGATCAAGCCGGAAGGTCGGCGTGGTTGAGGTGGATGCCGAAGGGCCTCCCCTCGCATCGCCAACCTCCATGGGCTCCCGGTTCCCGGTCGCGTTGTGGCCGTCGCTGGGGTAACCGCTGGGGCCGGAAGGCCTCTCCCAGCTGCAGGAGACGCGAACTGGGCCCTCTCATTTCCGGGTCCAAGCTCCGGGTCGGCTCCCGTCTCCCTTGTTTTCGTTTGTCGACATTTTGCTCCGGTTTTGACCTAGGAACTGAGGGAATTCTGCAGCGGGTCCTGCTTTTATGCCGAGGACTATATCTTTCCGCGAATTCTCCATTCCCTAAATTATTTGACGAGGTTAGGAAATGGATTCCCCTATAAACGAAATTGTCAATAAAGACAAATGTACATGTGGATAGAAAACTTCTTTATTTTCGACGGTGGTTCTCACTTCCCTCTCTTTTTGTCTGTACAGCGGAGCTCGACCAGTTTTTGTATCCCATCGGCGTCTTCGACGGCCGACGTCGGTGTTTACTCATCGACAGGCAGTTTACACAGAAAACGCGTAATTGGGCGTGTGTGTACGAGACGTAGTTGTACGTACTTTAACCACACGCACATTTCTATCCTTGCCCGGGAAAAACTTCCTTCCAGATTCTTCCCATTTCCCATTGATTCGAAGGGGGAGAAGAGGGGTTTTTGCACTTAAAACCAAATCGTGCGGTTTTAACTTTGCAGATTGGGTTGTGCGCCACTTATAGCCCACAGTTCTGGAGGTGCGTGAGATAATCTCGCGTCCAATGTTTCCCAAGAGCTGTTCGTGGAATTTCTGAATCGCTCTCCAACGCGTAAGTCGTGTGAGTTTTTCAGTTTCCACTGACTCGACCGGAAGTGCATTTATTGGACTTCCGATCAAAAGTGGGCCCGGTGTAGAGGCGCATAATCCTCTGGACAATCACTCAAAGCGGCGATCGGTCGCGAGTTTAAACTCGCTTCGATCTTTGCAGAGCAATGTCTGCATTTCCTCGCTCGTGGGAGTGAAATCGCCGAGGATGCGTTTTCAGGTGATGTTTCACCGATTTCACACACCGGCTTCTTGCATACCGCTGAAATGCGGTGCACTAGGTGGATTAAAAATTCCACTTAATGCACCGTTCTGACCACATTTATTTCGCATTTCTTGCGTGTTATACACCGCCAATAAAATGCTCCGCTTAAAGTTCTCGATCCGCTCCGACGAAGTTTGTTCCATTGTCACTGAACATGCAGGACGGAACTCCTCGACGGGCGCTGAATCGATCTAAGGCGGCCAGAAATGCACTCGTCGAGTAATCATGGACAGAGTTCGATATGTACGGCTCTCGTAACAAAGCACACAAAAACTGCTAGCGCGTACGCTTTATGCGCCGTTTTTCCTCGGCCTGCGGAGTCGCGAGACACGATACGAGTCCAGGATAATCTACTCCGCTGAATTTGAGAAAGCCTTTAGCCGGGCTGGCTGCAGCTCCGGAATTAAATCCTGCATGATCTGCGGTGGCAGCTTTCGCTTGCCATCTTACGCATCGAATGCATTGATGGATATTAACCGTGCGCGCCGCAGTTTCGGCAACCGATGATCCAGAATTTCTGTCTCCACCGTGTATATAGTCAACTGCAAACCCCCGTGCAACGTATCGACGTGGCACTGCGCTTTATTATCATGTTAGAAACATGATGTTTAGGGGCAGTATTATCGGGTGTTTGGTTTCCCATGCCAGCGTCGCGTTCTCCAACCTTCCACCCCACTCTCAAGACGCATTTGTCGTCCGAGAAAGGGTTTAGGTTTTTTAAAGGGAGATTTTGCAGGAATTCCTGGCGCTTTATTAAGCACCTGGTATTCCTCTGCAAAATGCGTACGCTACAAATAGCGTGCAATTCTTTCCGTTGCACGCTGCGAGTTCCGACGCTTCGACAACTTTGCATCGAACGACCTGCACGTTTGGCCGGAGCCAGCGGTCTCCGTAAACGGAGACAGTAGGCGGGTTTACGCGTAGTAGATTTACTCCATTTGGAAAATCAGGAATACGAAATCCCATTCCTTTCCGGAGTTACTACGAGGGTGCTGCGATACGCGTTTACCTCTTCAGGTCTCGACAGGGAAGCGGGCTTTTTCGGCCAGATCTGTCTTCCGTTTGTCGAAACCACTTCCGGTCCAGAGATCCATAAAGCTCCGACTGAAGCGGAAGTTCACGCAGCCTTCCACTCCTCGCGAATTTAAATCCGCGGGGTTGAAAGCGCGATGGGAATATGACGCCATTTCAGTATTCGGAAGCAAAGGTCTGGATTTTTGACACCTCGGTTGGCGATCACAACCTTCCATGTCGACGCATGCTTTCCCTCAACCAAGCGAGTGCAATCGTAGAATCTGGTCCAGCAGATTATACGGTCCACGTTTCAAGAGCCATTGACCGTTTTACGTGTACCACGAGCTCGGAGAGAAGCTACAGCCCCCGTTCAATTCCAGAACGGGGATGGACTGCGTTTTGATCGGAGCCACCCGCGTTTTGCCATTATCAACTGTCGTAAACACGTCATTGCTTTTCGTCGTCACGCGTAAATACGTGACGGCCGGAATAGGCTGCAGAAGTGAGGCGTCGCCAAGAATCCGTGTAGTTCTACGGAAACCGCGTCGGCTCCGTATCGGATCCATCTAAGGAAATTTTAATTCCTTCAAAGCTGCTCCAGTCTACGCAAAAACGTGTTCCACGTTTTGAGCGTGATCGCTGGAGATTTTGGTCGTCCCACTGGATTTTCTCCAGCCATTTGGACTGCATCAAAATCTTTGCCCGTAATTACGACTGGTGATAACCAGCCAAGAAGCGGGTCGAACAGCTTCTGGCAATCTCCGAAACAAATTTCTTTTTGTCATCGGTGATGCAGATGGTTGGAAAACCGTTGCAGATTAAAATAAAATAATCTCCAGACGGTATCCACACGTAAAGCCAGAGAGCACCTTTTAGTTCGGAATCATCGAACAAGGTGCGAGGTCTACGGCTGGGAGTGAAGCGCTTTGGGGGGATATATTTCGCAGCAGTTCGCACGCGGCGAATTTCGGACCCACTTTCTCAACTCAAATCCACTCCCCTTGCAGGAGCTCGCAAACTTGAGTGCGAATTTTCTCAAGCAAGGATTTGTCGGGACGCTCCCATAAATACGTCATCGACGTATGTGTCTCCTTCTCGAGAATAGGAGCGGCGAGAGGAAATCTATCTCCCATCCTGCTCCCTTCCAAATTCCGAGAAGGGTTCGCATCGCTAGAGTACGGGGCGCACGCCGTGCCGGTTATGTAACGGTATTTAACTCGAACGCTTCCAGCTGTTCGGTTTCAGGTACGCGCCATAAGATGCATTGAAAACGGCCTGACGATCCTGGTGGGGCGACCAGAATTTGTCGAAACATCTTCTCAATGTCAGCCACCAACACGTATTCCATGCAGACGCCACCTTGTTAACTGGGAACCGAGGGTAATGTCCGTTTGCCACGCCAATTCTTACAGGACCTTACGATGTAGGGATGTCGTTTGCAAGGGAGCGACCTTCCAACCGTTCTTGCTGGTCGCATTAAATACGACCCGGAATTTGGTTGTTGCTCTTTGCGTGCGAATGACCGATCTGTGCGGGAATTTGCTTACGCTTAACGCTATTATACTTGGTACATGTAGCTATCGCGCCAAGTTTTCTTTTTAGCGTGCTCGAGCTTTTCCTCAAGCATTCGCTCTGGAGTACTTCGCAAATCGTCCCTAGCACTTTTTTAGGTTCGTGCCCAACTTCGTTTTAGGGCTCACCCCATAGATCGACCAAGTCTTCGATTTCGTCGTCGATGATCGATTTCTATGGATAACTGTGCTGCGGCCATAGTGGGCGTTTTCGAGGATCAATCAACTCTCGAGAAAAAAAAAAACACTCCTACGTGGATAATCTTCTCACGTGAAGTAATGTACTGCACGCGCTTATTCCTAGTCCCGTTCAACCTCGTGCCTATCCGGCTCGAAGGACCTGTTGTTTAGAATGCTAGGAGTTATCCTGGCTAAGCGGGGTCCGGATTACGAGGGAAAGGACTTTAGGAAAAAGTATATTAAAGTGATGCACTTGATTTTTGCTATATTTTCGCTTGGTCGCTTATCGCGGCCAAGCCGTTTATTTATTTTAAATGTTCATTATTACTAACTAAAAGAAAAAAGAATAGGAAAAAAAACCACCTAGACGTCAGCCAGACGTCGGGGGGAAAAAAACCTGTGGCTGCCGCTCACCCTCAGCCCTCGTTGTTTGGTCTGTAACAAGGAAAGACAAGGCTGGATTTTAATACCTTGTAACGCTTGTTGCGTTGCCCGTCTCGCTTTATTTCGCACGCTCCTGTCTGTGCTAGTCGCACTCAGGAGGGAGAATAACAGACCGTGCTCGTCGAACTGAGCGATGTCTATGTGGACTGTATATGTGAACGTTCTCGTAAACGGAGAAACGTTCGATCGCAGTGCGAAAGAAGAGATTTAATTTCTCAATTCTCCGCTTTCTTGCGATGGTTGAAATGTCGCAGGAATGGACAACAGGTGGAGGTTGTAAGGCTCCAAATGTTGCTCAAATCCGCAGTTTCTCACCGTTCTCGTATGCGCACAAGGCGCGGTGTGGTGTAGCCCTTAACGGCGCACGAAAGCGTCTTACGTTTAAAGGCGCGTACACCACGGTGCTCTTGTGCGGTGCTCTGCGCACAGGGTACGTACACACTGGCGGTCCAGGAGCGTTGCTCGAGCGTGTCGGAAGCGGGAAGAATCCGGTTTTCTCCAGCTCCGACACGAGAAACGGCAAGCCCACCGGGGTATCGACCAAAGGTTACCCTGGGGTGAAAATTCAAAACCGTGCGGACAATTCAATGTCGATCACGACCGCGTCAAATGCAGCAGTACGTGCGACAATTTGCTCTTCCACGGCCGCGAAGCTCAAGCGCTACGTGGAGAAAATCAGCCTCACACGACCGCGTCAAATGCAGCAGTCCGTGTGAAGGTCAGTACTGAGTAGGCCGTAGCCACTGGCTGAAACTGTACTTCCGACGACCGCTGAGTTCAGCGAGACGTTGGAAAGTCAGCCTCACGACCGCGTCAAATGCAGCAGTCCGTGATATAACCAGTCTCTCACGACCGCGTCAAATGCAGCAGTCCGTGGAGCCGTCAGCACTGACTGGGCCTTAGCCCTTGGCTGTGACTGGAGTTATCGACATACGTGAAACGAGGATTTTCCTCGATTCGCTTCACGGCCGCGAAACTCAAGCGCTACGTGAAGCTGAGACGAAACCCACAGTCTGTTTGGACTGAAATCTCGACAAACGGGAGCCGAGTTTCCTCGATTCGCCTCTCACGGCCGCGAAACACAAGCGCTACGTGAAGAATTCGGCGAGATTTATATAGTCATTTAATCGGGGCTGGAAAATGCCTCACCGATTTAATTAATTGCGAGCAGCATTCGATTCGTCTCAACGAAAGGTTCGAGTGTTCTCAGAACCCTTTTTCGGAGAATCTGGCTTCGTCGCGGAGCGGATTCGTTCGTCGATCTGCTCGCTGCGAGGACCAGAATTCGAATCACGAAGCGAATAGACATCCGCAGTCACGGCCACGGAAGGGGTAATCACCCTCTCGCGGCGCTATCCCTGCTCTTCGATATCTATCTCTTCTCAATTTTAATATTTCGATACCCTCTCTGTTTATGAATCTTCGACGATCGATCCCAAGTATACGGTATTGGGTCGATCACGTGACTGAGCAAACAAACTCGTGTGGTTCTTCTAACCTGTATTGGTCCGTGTACCGATCTACGCATCAGAGAGTCTCTGGAATGTCGTGTACGCGAAAGCAAAAACTATACGAGGAATTTACGGTTCTCAGTTATGGTTCACGTTAAATTAGATAATTCTCTTAACGGTTCTCAAACCCGTCAATTAACGCGATATTTAAACAGGATGCATAAAATAAAATGAAAATAAAATAAATAACATAGAATAAAATAAAAATACATAAGTGTATATCAATGGGAATATATCACTAGATATAAATAAATAAATAAATATAAACATAAATAAATAAATAAATAAGAGAATAAAATAAATAAATAAATAAATATATTGTTTAAATATCGTGTGAGTCCGAGACGTAAAATCTCAGTCGCGATGCCCGTATCTATTATGAATTCGCGTAACTCTAGAAGGTTCTGCTGACGGAGAATTTTTTCTTCGCTAGATTCCACAAATCGTGTTGTTAGCGCCGAGAGAGAGAGAGAAGAATCGATTTATCGAATCGAGATCGACAGCCGAAAAGCGGCAGCGCGGCGTCGTGGCTATACGGCGCGTAGCCGCCCGGGCCCAGCAGCGCGATGCGTCGCTACGCGACTGCGCTTGCGCGACTCAGCCCAGCCGTGGCCGTCGATGCTTGCAGATCGTTACGGATCATTCGTGAGCCGTCGGCGATCAGGAGCAGATCCTGTAACGATCTCGCCCATTTTTGGTACGAAGCTCCGAGGAGAATGAGACGATCTCTCTCCTCGTAATCGAATCAAGTTTGCGGACATTGATTTATTCGTGGAAAATCTCGTCATAGCGACTTGAGATTTTCTCGAATAAAAGGACAATCTGCCTGTTGTTGAAGCGATCGCTGTGCACGCCGCGCGTGACACGATCGTAGACGCAGGATTGTGATTGAACGTTGCAGTTCGTTGCCGCGACTGCAACGTTAGGGATCCGGTGTTAATCACTTTGAGTCTCTTCCTATTGAATACGGTTTGAGCCACTGTAACGGAGATACCGACATACTGGTTATCGCCTGGTGGTGGTTCGCCGTTCGAAGGGATCGAGGAACCCACTCGAATCGCCCGTCTGGTGTACCACATAGAGTGCACCGACCGGTGGAGTTGTGGTTTCGTCGACCCGTGTGAGCTATACGGCGTAGGAGCAACCGGAATTTGGATACCCAGATATTGGTATCACTTCGCGGTGTTCCCCGTGCACCGGGCTTTAGAGAACCCGCTCCAGTGAACCAGTCGTGAGGTGACAAGGTTGAGCACAAGCGACCACTGGAGCAAAGGGGTTCAAAGCACCGACCTTCCACCGCTACACCCACTACCAGATGTGAGTCGACCACACTGGGCTGTGACCGTAGGGTGGTTAGGAATATCAATGGACGTCGTCCTAATTCGGCGAGCCGCAGGCCAGTTCCTCGTGAAGGGAACCGCCGACGAGGGACCACGGCGGGCTGCCGGGCGATTCCTTCAAGGAAAGGAATCGCTGTTGAGGCAGCTGCATGGGTAGGCCGCAGGCCGTTCCACGAGCCGCCGACGAGGTATCCGTACCTGGACGAGACGTCCTCTTGCGTGGGTGGCGTTCGAACTTCACCCGCACGGTGAGCGTGCTCGCGGGATATAGCCATTTGGAGCCTTACAACCTCCAGTTGGTTTCCCGTCCGTGGCATTGCGAAGCGAACCCGGTAGATCAGAGTAAAACCTCGTCTACCCTGTTTGTGCGCGTCGGTGATATCGTCAAAAACGACTATCACCGACCAAAGCAAAATAACACAGACCACTAGCTATTGCGCTGAATTGCCAGTTAGCTCTCCCTCCAAGCACACCAGACTGTCGCTGGAGCGCGAGACAATCAGCTGACGAGCGCGTAATCGGTGACTTGTCCGCAAAATATTCATATTTGCCGGAATTTCTGTTACAGAAAACCTCCGACGCAGTAACAAGGACGGAGAAAGAGGCGGACCAGGCCGAAACGTGAGCCTGGGTCCAGTTTTCTTTTATTTATCCGTTTTTTTCTAATTTATTATAATATTTTTTGTTCATATTTTTGTAATAAAAAAGTTATTTGAAAACTTGTACCAATTCTCTCTACCCTATCTTCTCCCTCGTCCGGAACCACAACAGTTAGAGCCCCTGAGTGCTCTAACAATATAAATAAATAGATAGATAGCAGATAAAGTTGTAAAAACGTCCCCGTTGCACGCGTGCCACAGGTTTTCAGGCACTTAACATTATTTAACGTTTAGTCCACACGTGTTACACAAGACCTTTTCTCCCGGGTGATAGACTACTGCGACGGCGAGAGTGGAGGGTGAGCGTGAGGAAGGCCTCTTCGCCGAGCTCTGTCGATTTCCCCTTCAAAGTCCTCCTTCTCAGTTATTATCTCCGTAACATATACACGGATATCTTCCCAGTCCTCGCTGCTCTCCAGCATCTTCCTCCCCATCTCTCCTACCGTGACCCTCCACACCCTGAGAGCCACAGCCAGCTCCTCCTTTTTTATCCTCCCATTTTTTACACTCGCAGAGTGTGTGTTCCGCAGTATCTGTCGCCCCGCAGACGTACCAACACGTACCACAGGCCGCCTTATCGATCCGGTGTCTAAACTCGTTAAAACACCCGTGACCGGTAAGCGCCTGGGTGAGATGGTACGTGAGGGCACCGTGTCTCCTCCCAACCCACTTACGTATGCTGGGGATCCACCCATACGTGATTTTTCCGCAGCATTTCGCTCCAGTGACGCTGCCATACCTGCAGCGTGCCCTCGAGGATCCTCGATCTTTCGGTCTCTCGTTCGGCCCTTTCCGTCGTACTCCTCTCCAATGTATAAAGGGCCGCCCTTTCCTTAATTATCATCTCAATGGGTGGAAACCCAGCCAGAACGTTAACGGCGTCCAGGGACACGGTGCAATACGCTTTCACCACCCGGGACAGTCCCACTCTCTGGGCCCTTCTAAGCTTTATCCTATTTGCTTCTATTTCCAATGCCTCCGTCCAGATGGGGGAGGCGTAAAAGGATCGACTCCAGCACCCGATAATAGAACATACTCTTGGCCTGTCCGGGTCCTCCGATGTTTGGCATGATACGAGCCAGAGCCGCCATGACTCGTACCGCCCTTGAAACCACAGTTTCCTCGTGAACGCGGAAACTGTGGCTTCCATCGAAGGTGACCTCCAGGTACTTTATCTGAGGTGCTGGGTCTCACCTCTGCTCCCGCGACAGTGACTTTAAAGCCCCTATTCTCTTCCTATTTAGGGAGAAAACTTCCGTCTTGGAGGGTGCTACCTCCAAATCGTGCGCGATTAGCCACTCCATAACCACCCTTATGGAGTGGTTAACCTGCTCCTCGAGAACCCCGATCGTCGCCGCCGTCGCGACCAGGGCGATATCGTCGGCATACCCCACAATCCGGCATCCCGGCGCAAGGTCGCACCTGAGAACCCCGTCGTACGTGAGGTTCCACAGGGCAGGGCACCACACCGAGCCCTGCGGGACCCCCATCTCGACAACAATATGCCTGGGCCCTTCTTCGGTGTGGTACCACACCCTGCGGTCCCTACACTACCCCACCAGAATCCTGATGAGGAACAACGGGATTCCTCGCGCGACACCTGCCTCCAGGATATGCCTCCACCTCAGTGTATTGAAGGCGTTTCTCACGTCAAGGGCGACCAGGACGCAGAACCTACGCTTGGCTCTCGCCTCCCTGGCCGCCCCTGCCACCACCTCGAGGGCCTGAGCCGTATTACGTCCCCTTCGGAAGCCGTATTGGCTGTCCGACAGCCCTTCGGGTCCGATGGCGGCCATCAACCTTCCTCTCAGGACCATCTCAAAGGCTTTGGCCCATACACTGAGGAGGCAGAGGGGTCGGTACGCGGAGGGGGACCCAGGGTCCCTCCCCCCTTCCGGATCAGGACCAGCCTCTGCTTCCACATCCTGTGGGGGGCGTGAACCCTCAACAGACAACTGTTGAAAAGGCACGCCACCTTCGCGGCCCTTTTCCGGATAATGGCCGCCACCGCCCTTCCCGGGACATTGTCCCTACCCGGGGCCCGGTCAACCCTGAGCTTCGAACAAGCCTCCACGACCTCCTTAGGTTCCACCGGCTCAAAACCCCCGAAAGCCGCCTCCCGCCCGGGTCAAAGCTCCGGAGGAGGAGGCTCCCAGAGGCCCTGGAAAACAGCGCCTCGACGACCACTCCTGGCTTTTCCGCCGAGAGTACAGGCGGGTCCGACCAAGGCTTAACGCGATTCTCATTACTGCTTTATAGGGTTTACCCCACACGTCACCTTCGACCTGCCCACACAGGCTCTTCCAGGGTTCTATTCTGCTCTTTATTGTCGCTCTTCGGAGGGCCTTCCTGGCCTCCCTGTAGCCATCGCGGAGGACTCCGGTCCAGGGCCTATCACGCTTCAGAGCCCTCTGATAGGCCCTGTGTTTCCGGTTGACCTGTCGCCGGAGTTCCGCGATTTCCGGGGTCCACCACGCCTTTGACCGCCTAGCCACTGGAGTCTGCTTGCGGGGGTCCATACTGGCAGAGCATGCCCCTCACAGGCGTCCAGGAAGACCTCCATTTCTTCCTCGTCCCAGAAAGGCGCCTGAAGGCCAGCAGTGAGCCGGTCGAAGGCCTCGAGAAGCGCGTTCTCATCCAAGGTATTCACCCTCCAACCCCTCCGTTGTCGCGGGAGCACGATCCATGGCCCTACCCCCACGGTGTGCAGAAGATATTTGTGGTCTGACGCGGGTAGGTCTGCAAGACCTCACCCTCGTCACACCACGCGTCGCTGGGTCGCACGCCAAGATATCTATCTTAGACGTGCGCCCATTTCTTTCAAAGGTGTGCACCCAGAGGTCCTGACTTGGACAAGTCCCATTATGTCAAAGACCCCCTGGAGGGCAACACCCTTTCCCCTGGCGTCGAAGGCACTGGACACCCACGCGGGCGAGCTGGCGTTGAAATCACCCTCAACGACAGCCCTACCCCAGCTGGCCCTTTCGAGTTAAAGCTCGTGGAGGGCGGCGTCCAGTTCCCTAGGCCCATATCTCGGCGTGTAATAACAACTGCACACCGTGATCCCCTCAATCCTGACCGTGGCAAAACCATTACCGACAGTTTCGCTGTCAGTCACGTGGCGCAGCCCGTTAATACCAGGGACCCACACGGCCGCTGACCCCGAAACGTTTCCCACCCAGTCCGGACGGACCTGTACGGTTCTGAAACCAGCACAACGTCCGCCCGAACCGAGTCGACCGTCCGGAGCAGCAGGTCCTGAGCAAGCCTGCACCTGTTCAGGTTTACCTGCAGGACCGTGAAGGCACTAGATCACCCCCACCCCGCGCAGATACTCCCGGAAAACCGGGCAGACCTCCGACCCGAGGGGTGCCCCAGTCCTCCGGATCCCATACCCCCTGCGCTTGCATAATATGCAACTAGGGGAGAGGTACGAGCCCGCGCCACGTGGCCCTCCTGGCCTCACCTGCGTGAAAGATTAGGGCCCCCTCTGCCCAACGGACAGAAAGCCCTCCAGATGCCCAAAGTCAAGGCATCCCATTGCAACGTAGCACCCTGGGGGCCACCCTCAGGCGACAGACGGTGAAGCCTATCTTCGGCCCCTTTTCGAAATCGCCCACCTGCGTCCACCTGAGGGGGCCTCCAAGACTCGCCAACCTACCACCGCCGAAGGTGCTCCTAACCACCTTTACCTTTGCATCCCCGGTGCCCCCTGCGCCACAGTGCTCTGCCACCGCCGTCAGGATTTCATTTCCCTGTATGATAGGTCGAGATCCCTAACCTCGATCTCGACCCTGGGAGTAAGAGAATTGACCACAAAGCCCTCCCCCATCTCACCGCGGATTGACTCCGACGTCGACGCGGCTCTCCCCATTCCAATCAGTTCTAGAATGAGGTACCACGTCCTGGTTTTCCGGACCTTTGGACCTCCAAGTCTTCCGCCCATCTTGCCCGGGATGGAACGGAAGACCTCGGCATAAGTCCATTCGGAGGCCTTAATCGTAATGGCCTCATTTCTGGGGCCGCCAGGGCCCTTGGGACCTTCCCAGCGGCGCCCTGCTCCTTCAGTCGCTTTATTGCCGGCATCGTCCCTTCCCTGGGCCCGTCCGCCTGGGTCTTCGCCCTCCCTGGTAATTTTTGTTTTCCTCCTGGCTCTCTTCTGGACCTCCCAGCCCTCGGAAGGGCCTCCTGTCCCTCCAATGGCCCTGGCCTCTCCTGCGACACTGGGAAGGGGGCAAAGCATCTCTTCTTGCCGTTTCCCCTCTTCCCCCGGCTCTTCCTCCTTCCCTTACTCCGGGGCCTTGTCGCCCGTTTCCCCATTATCCCCGACCGTGAGGCACCTCCTCCTGACTTTTCTACCCCCATCGGGGTTTCTTGCATCAGTAGGGGTGCCCCCCTTCCTCTTCGCTGCCAGGGAGGTGGTTTGTCCCGCACCTCCCTGCCCTTCAGTTTCTCCCCCTGCCAAAACTTCCACCGTCTGTGTCACCCCAATTTTCCTTGACACAGTCACCGTCTGCGTGCCCACCTCTGCAGTGGCAGGCACCTCTTTACACCCTTCATCTTTTCCTGCCACATACCTAGCCACCATGGTGGTCAGGTTCCTCCTCGCTTTTTCCATTTACCCTAATTTCATTAAGGATCGTCCCGCACTTTTTAATCCTCATCCGGCAGGAGGAGGAGAAAAAGCCGGTACCTTTGTCGGCACCCAGGAAGTCGGCTATCTCCCTGAGTTCCTCCTCCAGCCGGCCGATGTCCAACTCCATGCTGACATCAACACTTCGCATTTGCCCCAGGATATTGTCGCGATTAATCCCTTTCGAACCCTCTACATTTTCTCCTGCTCCCTGTGAACCGGATCTCCCCTTCACCGTTTCCCCTGCGCAGTCGTTTCCTTCTCCCCTTTTTTCCCCGGGGACCTTACCCCCTTCCTTTTCCCGGTGGCCTAGATCCCTGGGCGTGGCGCCCTCGATAATCGTCCTCTTCTTTGTGGTATTCTCCCCCTCCTCCCCCGAGTCTGAAGAGACTACCTGCACCTCCCTGGACGCTGTCATTTCCGGCGGCGTCCTTTTAATCTTGGGGGCACGAGAAAAAATTTCTATTTGCTCGTACCCCTCCAACGGGGCGAGAATCGGCGACCCCGTGCTTTAGCCCTCGCCGGCGTTTCCCGCCTCGTAACCCCTGTCAGGGAGATTGCCCTCTCAAGAACCGGTGTCCGGAAGACCTCCGAGTCGGTTTCCCCACCGGAGTCTGTTCTCGTGCCGGAGCCAATCCCCCTGCACTTGAGTTTGGTCTTTCTGGCCCCGTCCCCTTTACCCCGCCCGGTTGCATTGCCATGTGCCCTGGTCCGGTGCCCACCAGGTGCACAGAGAAGTCGTGTGATGACGACCTGCGGCGGCCTTCTCGCTCGCCAACCGTCAGGCCGGGACCTGGTGGTCCGAAGTCCCCCTGGTCCGGTAACCGTGTTCTTCTTATCATTGTCCATGTCCATGTCTTATTGTGGCCAGCAGCGCCGGTCGGGATGGCCAGGCCCCGTCTGGTGGTTTATGTGTACCCCTTCCCCACCCCTAGCTCCTTGTTTAACCCTGAAACCTGCGTGTTTTGTGTTAATGTGTACTTACAATATCCCCTTAGCCGGAGTGTACTGCATGTGTGTGTTTTATTATGTATGTGTGTGTGTGTGGCTGCGTCCAGAGCTAGGCTGATGTACCTGTCTGTCGTGTACCTGTTCATGTCAGGGTCGGGTCACCCCCCCTGTTAAGAGTAACCCATTCAAATTTCCCTGTCTCCCCTGTCCCTAACCCCGCAAACGCCAGCGATTTCCCTAGCGAGTGCAGCAGGCGGGCGCCTCGTTTCCTCTTATTATTTGTTTGGTTTCTGTTTCTGTAAAACTATTATATACACATTGGAAACAGTGAATGAAATTTTGTGTGCGCATACAGAAAAGAAAAGAAGAGAGAAATATGCATATATAAGTATGTTAGAATATGGAGGGCTCAAATATTAATTTGAGAACCTCGTCTAACGGGTGTCCGGATTACGAAGGAGTAGGACGTAGGAAAAGTAAATCGTTTCTTTTTGATTGTATTTTCGCGTCGTCGATTGTCGACGACGCCGTTTATTCGGAAAAAAAAGAATAAAACAAAACGAAACTTAAAACTCGTAATAATTCAAGACAAAATAAAATAATTCAGAACAAAAAATCAGAAATAAAAGGAACTTGTAGGCCGTTTGCCGATATTAATAACTGAAAAATTAATCGTCTCTCGCTCGACGAGTCTTCGGCTGGCGTCACTCTTATCTGTAACACTATGGACGGAACTCGGTGTAAATACACGGTAACGTTAGTCACGTTTTCCGTCTCGTTCTGAAGTTCTCGCGCTCCTAGGTGTGCTTGTCGCACTCAGGAGCGGGGATTCTCTGCCGCTGCGTTACGCGGCGAAACAGGTGGACTGTAGTTATTTATGTGTGCGTTCCCTTTAAACCGGGAAACAGCTGATTGCAGTGTAGGAGATGAGCGTTCTTCGTTGTATCGTATCGATCGCAGGGAATGACTGAGTGAACTGAATGTGTCGATTCTGAGCGAATGGTTGAATGTATGAGTGCAATGACCTTAGAGACGGAATGTTTGGTAACGTTAGGAATATTCGAGAAGTAATACCGGATGAGGAACTATGGAAAATGTCAAGAACGTTCTGGAATGACTGAACTACATGAATGTGTCGACTCTAAATGATTGCATGATTGAATGTATGAGTGCATGGACTATGGTAACGCGATATTGATACGAAACGACGAGAACGTTCTCGAAACATGACCGGACGTGAAACCGGCAAGTGTTCGGGAGCTGGAGGATAAAAGCGCGAGTCCGGGAAAGAGTGGGGCTTTTTTGAGAGTGAACGTCGATCACGAAGATTATGTTACATGTTACGTTGTGTTCCGATTATAACTAATTTATACGTTGATACGTTGTGATTCGATTATAATTAATTTATACGTTGTGTTTCGATTATAACTAATTTATACGTTTATACGTTGTGTTTCGATTATAACTAATTTATACGGTGATACGTTGTGTTTCAATTATAATTAATTTATACGTTGATTGTGTTTCTTTCCAATTCGCGCATGTGAATTACAAAAAGGCAGATTTTACACTTCTGATCCTACATTTGGGGGCTCAGCCGGGATCTAGACATCGATCTTAGAGTGCGCGAAAAGAACACAATTTTTTCTCACAAATGGAAGGAAAAATGTTGCAAGATTTCACCACGGCGAAACTGAAGGAGCTCCTACGGAAAAAACCCTTTCCACAAGCGGGACGAAGAACGAACTGATTGCAAGACTGCTCAACCACGGAGGCGAACTAGAAGGTGTTACCGATGGAGAAGAGGCATCCGTGCAGGGCGTCATGATGCAGATACCACCCACCACGACCCGAGCGACGGAAATGGAGCTAATGCAACTACGTCTCGAGCTTCTGGAAAAGAGAAGGAGATGGCTATTCGGGAGGCAGAGCTGGCAAAACGCGAATTAGTGTTAATGGTGACAATACAAACGAGTCAGGCGCCGCACACCTCGAGATCGTAGGTGACGCTCGCGACCCCGGAGCCCTCCGCACGAGCATCACGTCTATTGCGGACGTGCTTAATCACTTCGAGGGTTCGTGATACGAATTTGAGTCTTGGTCTAGTGATATTTGGTTCTTACGCGACTCGTATGTGTTGCGGGACGACACTTCTCGCATCCTTATTGTGTCAAATCTTCTAGGAAAGGCACTGGATTGGTTCCACTCCCGGCCGGAACACATGGAGTGGTCAATCGGGGTCCTCTTGAGGAAATGGAATCCATGTTCCACCAGAGGACGAATCGGCTGGCGGCAAGGCGGCAGTTCGAGGCAAGAGCATGGCACCGAGGAGAAACCTTTGCTGACTACCTGCACCAGAAAGTGATTCTGGTAAATCGTATCTCCATCGACCAGGAGGAGCTGATCGACTGCGTTATCGACGGGATACCTGATCCTGTTCTCCAGGACCAGGCACGCCTTCAACGATTCAAGACGAACGCCGATTTATTGGAGGCGTTTGGTAGGATCACACTCCGGGCAAGGGCGATTCACGCAACACCTAAGGGGGAAAGTGCATCGACGAGAACTGAGGGTCCATCGAATAACGCGACGGGGAGATGCACCAACTGCGGCGACCGGGGACATCCTACACCGGAATGCCCCGCTCGGAACAAAGGTCGTAAGTGTTTCCAGTGTAATGAGTATGGTCATATTTCTCGCGATTGCCCGACAAAAAAAATAAGCGCTAGAAACGTCCTCGCTGTCACGGTATCGGAATAAAGCAAGTACAGAAAAGATATTCGCGTGACCGGGTGCGCAGCGGTAGCCGTCCTAGACACAGGGAGCGACGTATCCTGCATCCGCGAAAATGTGTATCACGATATAGGGGCGCCGCCATTAACGGTCGAAAAATGTTTCTCCGAGGAATAGGCTCGGAAGAACACCGAACGCTCGGAAAATTCAACGCGGAAATTTTGATCGACGGCGAAACTCGCAAAGCTACGCTGCGTGTCGTGAAGTATGTAGTCTTAGAGTATGGTGTATTGCTCGGCTTTGATTTTATCGACGCTGCGGAATGGTCAGTCAAGGGCGGAAAAATGACGCTGATAGAGCAATCAAACGCGCAGGAAAGTACGCCCGAAATCATGTACATTAGCCACGAACACGATCACGATCGCAACGCGATTGATTTGTTTCACGTCGAAAACGTAAAATTGCGAGAAGATGTGGAAACAGCCGTTCGCGAATACGAGCCTGATAGGAGTCGCGATGTAGGCGTTACAATGAAAATAATTCTAAAAGACGACGAACCGGTATACCAGCGGCCGAGAAGGTTGTCTCCCTCCGAAAGGGAAGAGGTCAATCGACAAATTAATGAATGGATTTGCGATGGCATAGCACAACCTTCTCTTTCGGAATATGCGAGCCCGGTAGTTTTGGTAAAAAAAAAAGACGGCACTGCCCGACTGTGCGTCGACTACCGGCAATTAAATGCCAAGATCGTTCGAGATCGGTATCCCCTTCCACTAATCGAAGATCAACTGGACCTTCTTCGAGATGCGGTTGTATATAGTACATTAGATCTGCGAAACGCGTTGTTTCATGTCACGGTTGAACCGGAAAGCCGGAAGTACACGTCGTTTATTGTGCCCGACGGCCAAAATGAATTTTTAAAGGTCCCGTTCGGTCTGTGCAATTCACCCGCTGTCTTCCAAAGGTTCGTGAATACCGCGTTTAGAGATCTTATCGCGGAGAAAATTGTACTGACATACATTGACGACCTGGTAGTACCCGCGACAGATTTCGAAACTGGCACTCAGCGATTAAAAAAAGTCCTCAGACGGGCCGCGGAATGCGCGTTAGTTATAAAATGGTCTAAATGCGAACTTTTGAGGACGCGGGTAGAGTACCTCGGGCACGTAGTGGAGGGTGGTACGGTCCGTCCTACAGAGGACAAAACAAAAGCGGTAGCTCGTTTCCCGACCCCGACGACAACTAAACAGATACAAAGCTTCCTTGGGCTATCGGGATATTTTCGAAAATTCGTGGCAGGATATTCCGCGATAGCGCTGACCGCTCACACGCCTATTAAAAGCTAATATACCCTTCAAATTCGGACCGGAAGAACAGTCCGCGTTTCGACTGCTCAAGGAAGCTTTGCTTAAAAGACCGGTATTACGAATTTACCGACCCGAGCGGGAAACGGAATTACATACGGACGCGTCCATGTATGGGTACGGGGCGATACTTTTACAACGCGATAGCGAGGACGGTGCGCTTCACCCTGTATATTATGCGAGCGGAATGACGTCGACGGCGGAACAACGATATCCAAGTTACGAGTTAGAGGTCCTAGCCATAGTAAGAGCGCTAAGAAAATTCAGGATATATCTGCTTGGTATACCGTTTAGATTGGTCACCGATTGTCGGGCATTCGCACTGACCATGCGGAAAAAAGATCTTTGCGTCCGGGTAGCGCGATGGGCATTACTCCTTGAGGAGTTTCAATACACGATCGAACACCGCCCTGGGAACTCAATGAGGCATGTCGATGCGCTTAGCCGTAACCCCGTGTCGACTTGTCTCGCGATCGAAAGCGAGGATAGCGTTACAGCGCGAATTCGTAGGGCTCAAGAACGCGATAATGACCTACAGAAAATAATCGACAGCGTCGGTAAGCGAGGCGTTGACGGATACATCGTTAAAGCGGGGACTTCTGCTACGAGAAGTGAACGACGATTGGCGGATTGTGGTTCCCAAAGCGAATGCAGACCCAGATTGCACGCAAGGCACACGAGCACGGACATTTCTCCACCGCGAAAACCGAAGCTTTATTACAGCGCGACTACTGGTTCCCTGCTATGCGGACCAAAGTCGAGGGGGTCGTGCGGAACTGTGTGGCCTGTATCCTCGCGGAACGGAAGAAGGGACGACAGGAAGGGTTTCTGCATTCGATCGAGAAGGGAGACCGGCCACTCGACACCTACCACATCGACCACTTGGGCCCTCTCCCTTCCACCCACTAACGGTATCATCATCTTTTCATTGTAGTGGACGCATTTACGAAGTTCGTGTGGCTTTATGCCACGAAAACTACAAATTCAGCAGAGGTCATGGATCGGCTGCAAAAACAGGCGGTGATTTTCGGCAATCCACGACGCATAATCTCCGATCGCGGCGCTGCATACACGTCTCAGGCATTTGAAGATTATTGCAAGGACCAGGGAATGAAAACATGTACTCATCACCACGGGGGTACCGCGAGGTAATGGCCAGGTAGAGCGAGTGAATCGGACGCTGATACCGCTGCTGACGAAAATGTCCGCCCCGAATCCCGCGGAGTGGTACAAATATCTCGCAACAGCGCAGCAATTTTTAAACGCCACCCCTCACCGCACCACCGGAATACCACCCTTTACCCTGCTAGTCGGCACGCGAATGCACCTAAAAACGACCCAGAGGTAAGACAACTAATCGAAACAGAATTAAGAGATATGTTTCAAGCTGACCGGGACGAGATACGTCAGCATGCGAGGGAAAGCCTGCAGCGCATCCAACGCGAAAACCGCAGGCAGTATAATAAGCGACGGAAAAACGCCAGGATTTATCGAGAGGGCGATCTAGTGTCAGTGAAGAGAACTCAGTTCGGGCCTGGGTTAAAGCTTGCCGGACACTTTCTGGGACCATACGAAATCACACGGGTTCTCCGCAATGACCGCTACGTCGTAACCAAGGTCGGCGAGCACGAGGGGCCGCTCCGGACGTCAACATCAGCTGACCACATGAAACCGTGGAGCGAGGGCAGCGACGAAAGCGAGGAGGAAGATGAGGAAGAAGCCGAAGAAAGAAGTTGAAGGAGGCATCTGAGGCCATATGCCTCTTCAGGACGGCCGAGTGTAGGAGATGAGCGTTCTTCGTTGTATCGTATCGATCGCAGGGAATGACTGAGTGAACTGAATGTGTCGATTCTGAGTGAATGGTTGAATGTATGAGTGCAATGACCTTAGAGACGGAATGTTTGGTAACGTTAGGAATATTCGAGAAGTAATACCGGATGAGGAACTATGGAAAATGTCAAGAACGTTCTGGAATGACTGAACTACATGAATGTGTCGACTCTAAATGATTGCATGATTGAATGTATGAGTGCATGGACTATGGTAACGCGATATTGATACGAAACGACGAGAACGTTCTCGAAACATGACCGGACATGAAACCGGCAAGTGTTCGGGAGCTGGAGGATAACAGCGCGAGTCCGGGAAAGAGTGGGGCTTTTTTGAGAGTGAACGTCGATCACGAAGATTACGCTACGAACGTCCATTACGTTACATGTTACGTTGTGTTCCGATTATAACTAATTTATACGTTGATACGTTGTGATTCGATTATAATTAATTTATACGTTGTGTTTCGATTATAACTAATTTATACGTTTATACGTTGTGTTTCGATTATAACTAATTTATACGGTGATACGTTGTGTTTCAATTATAATTAATTTATACGTTGATTGTGTTTCTTTCCAATTCGCGCATGTGAATTACAAAAAAGGCAGATTTTACACTTCTGATCCTACAGCAGTTCTAAGGAAGACGAGATTATACCTCGATTCTTCCTATACTGCGTTATCTCGACCGTCGTAGGAAAGGGCAACAGATGGAGGTTGTAAGGCTCCAAATGTTGTCGAATCCTCGGTTTCTTACCGTCCTCGTAATCCGTCCGTGTACGGTGTGGGACTGTACCTTGTCTGCGTTCACAACGACTTACGGTTAGCGTACGTTTCCCACTGTTGCTCTTGAGCGGTATTCCACGCACACGTTGGCGTATTTTTGAAATACCGCTTCAGCAGGTCGCCTGATGCTGGACACGTGATTTAAATTCCTAGCACCGACAGGAGGGCGGCAAGTCCACCCACGGAATACCACGTGGTCCGTCTAGGTGGGGTTTTAACCGTTCGACAGTCAAGGGAGGTTCGTAGGTCAAACTCGAAACTTCGGATACGACCGATCGGTCCAACGATACGTATCCTTTTCCTCAGTCTTAGGTGGTTTTTACCACTGCTGCACTAGAAACGTTCGGAAATAACCCACGAGATTCCTCGTTAGAAACGGAAGTGTCGTTGGTACCGGATGGTATCCCAATCCGTTTAGGTACTGCACTTCTTCGCGTTTCCGACTCTTTTTCACTCCAGTTAAAACGTGTAGCGGAAGTATTTGCGTTACCGGATCGGACCCCAATCCGTTCTCGCACTGCACCTTCTTCACCACGTTCTTAACTGGCTCGAAAGAAAGACAAGCTCTACACAATTCGTTCTATATGATATGTACGGAGGAGCGGGATCGTATACCCATCTGCTCTCTGCCGTTTCCAAATCAAGAGTGATTCGCTTAACAAGGAGAGTCAAATTCGGAGAGCGATTTCCGACTGGCGGCGCTGTAGCCGAATTTGAGTTTGTCCTTGTCTATCTTTCGATTGTCTTTCCTTCTCTATATTACGCGTTTCGAAACGTTAGCTTGAAATTCTGCGTAGTTTGGTCGATCGCGTGATGTTTCGAAGAAATCCGTATGTGACCGTTTTTGTATCCGGTCTTGTTTACGCGTAGCAGACATGAGAGCCGAACATTCTCGAGTATGTTACATACGCAGAAAAACAATACCGGGTGACGAATAATATTCTACTATTTTTGCACGTCGAATTAACGCGATATTTAAACATACCGCCCCCCTTGCACTGTCCGTGCAATAAACGGAGGCGCGGTAATTCACGGGCACGTGTCGATCGACCAGAGAAAATTTTCCGTGTACTCAATTAACAAAATTAAAGTACTTACATTATCGGCGTGCGAGGGCTCGTCTGCTCTCCATTATTTGGAGGGTGGTCATGACCGCCTCATGGATAGCCGTCGCATCTACATTTCTACGGCCTGCTGGCGTTCGCCCGGCTAGCCGCTGCCCCCTCGGCCTCCGCGACATGGCTTGCCGGTCTCGGGCCCGGCGATCCCCCTCCTCCCGATTGCGTCCGCGATATCCTCTAGGGCTTTCACCCCGAGAGGTTCCGGGCGTTGTCCTGCTGCTGCCCGGTTGCGGTGAGGTGGCCGCGGATCTTGGCGTTGGTGGGTTGCCTTCCGCGCGGTAGACGCAATAAATGAGGCGTCCTCCTCTTGCCCACTTCAGCCGGAAGTGACCTCCGGGCACCTTGCATTTGCAGCGCCTCGACGTCCAAGGCACGTGGGCCGGTACGCGGAGGACGTCCTGCCCCAAATTAATGATAAACTCCTGGGACGGCCCTGGAGTCTCCGCTGGCGTGGGTGGTATTTCGGCCGTCGGGGCTACCTCCGCTTCCGGGGCGACCGTGGGTGGCCGAATGCTATCGCCCAGCTGCAACAGCCGTTGGAACTGTTGGTCGATGGCCGGGTCCCTTGGTGACCCTACGACCGTTTGGACACTCTCGTCACTGGAATACATGGTTTCTTATTCTGCGTGTGACTTGGAACTGAAGGAATTCGGCCTAACGGTCCTGCTTTTAAAACCTAGGACGCTCGCGAATTGCTCACTTCCTTAACTGTTAACGGGATAGTATTGAAGAGATTCCCCTATCCCCGTTTTGTCACCGAGACACAGGACACATGGTGATCCACACCTGTTGTGGTTACCAACGGCGGTTCTCACTTCCTGTCTCTTTCTCACGTGGAATTCGGGATTTCTTTTGTCCCGCTAGCGTCGTCTTCGTCTGTTATCGATAGCGACTCTTCTATGGGCAATTTACACAGACGTGTGATTGGTCGTGTAGGTGGAAGTGGCTGTGCGTACTTTAACAACCCGTACGTGCCTGTCCTTGCCCGGGAAAATTTCCTCAATTCTTCCCATTTCCCATTGATTCGGGGAGGAGAGGGTTTTGCACTAGAACCAAATCGTTCGGTTTTAACTGCACTTGAGCGTTACGCCACTTATAGCGGTTCTGGAGGTGCGTGAGATAATCACGCGTCCAATGCCTCCAGAGTTGCTCGTGGAATTTCTGAATAGCTCTCCATCGCGTAAGCCGCGAGATATTTTCATTTTCCACTGACTGTACCGGAAGTGCATTCATCGGGCTTCCGATCAAAAAGTGGCCCGGTGTGAGGGGCGCATAATCCTCTGGACAATCACTCAGAGCGGCGATCGGTCGCGAATTTAAACTCGCTTCGATTTTGCAAAGTAATGTCTGCATCTCCTCGCTCGTGGGAGTGAAGTTGCCGAGGATGCGTTTTAGATGATGTTTCACCGATTTCACACCGGCTTCCTGCATACCGCTAAAATGCGGTGCACTAGGTGGATTGAATTTCCACTTAATACCCTTCTGGCCGCACGTATCGCGCATTTCTCGTGTGTTATACACGATATTGAAATGCTCTCTCAATTCTCGATCCGCTCCGACGAAACGAGCGATGAATCGGTCAAGGGCGGCCAAGAAAGCACTCGTTGTGTAATCGTGCACGAGTTCGATATGTACGGCTCTGGTAGCGAAACAAACGAATACCGCTATGTAAGCTTTGTGGGCCGTTTTACCTCGACCGGCGGAGTCGCGGACTCGAAAGGGTCCCGCGTAATCTACTCCGCAATTCGAGGAAGGTTGTGCCGCGCGGGTGCTTTCCGGAATTAAATCCTGCATTATCTGCGTGGACGCTGTTGCATTCCATCTCACGCAGCGCATGCAACCATGGATAACCGTACGCGTCGCGTTACGACAGCCGATGATCCAGAATTTCTGTCTCACCGTGTACATGGTCAATTTCAAACCCCCGTGCAGCGTATCCGCATGACATTGCCTTATTATCATGTTCGAAACATGATGTTTTGGCAGAATTATCGGGTGTTTGGTTTCCCATGCAAGTGCCGCATTCTCCAACCTTCCACCCACTCTGAGGACCTCCTTGTCGTCGAGGAAGGGGTTTAGGCCTTTCAATGGAGACGTTGCAGGGATTTCACGGTGCCCTTTCAGGCACTGGTATTCTTCTGCAAAATGCGTGTTTTGCAAGTAACGTGCAATTCTTTCCGTTGCACGCTGTATTTCAGATGCGTCGACAACGTTGGCGTCGAAGGACCGACGCTCTCCGTCCCGCGCCCTTCTAAACCGGAGGCAGTAGGCGGTTACGCGTAGTAGCTTTCTCCATTGGGAAAATCGAAATACAAATTCCCATTCGTTTTTCGGAGTTGCTACGAGCGTATGCGAGACGCGTTTTCCTTCTTCCGTTTCGATCGAAGCGGGTATTTTCGGCCAATATTCTTCCGCCCGCCGAAGCCACGGCGGGCCGGAAATCCATAGTTCCGATTGAAGAAGTTCCGCGGCTTCCACTCCTCGCGAATTTAAGTCTGCGGGATTTGAGCGCGTGGGAACATGACTCCATTCGGCGTTCGGAAGCATCGTCTGGATTTTTGATACACGGTCGGCGATTACCACCTTCCATGTCGACGCATGTTTTTCAGCCAAGCTAGTGCAATCGTAGAATCTGTCCAGCAGATTATGCGATCCAATTTCATGGAGATGGACCGCTTTACGTGCATCACAAGCTCGGAGAGGAGTACTGCCCCGTTTAATTCCAGTACGGGTATGGATTGCGTTTTGATCGGCGCCACCCGCGTGTTTGCCATTACCAATGTCGTAAAGACGTCATTGTTTGTCGTCGTCACGCGTAAATACGTGACGGCGGAGTAGGCGGCGAGGGAGGCGTCGCAGAATCCATGCAACTCCACGGATACGGTATCGGCTCCGTACCGTATCCATCTGGGAATTTTTAATTTTTTCAAGCTGTTCCAATCCACGCAAAACGTATTCCACGTTCGTTGCGTGTCCGCGGAGATTTGATCGTCCCACTGGACTTTCTCCAGCCACTGGGACTGCATCAAAATTTTCGCGCGTATTACTACTGGTGATAACCAGCCGAGCGGATCGAACAGCTTGGCAATCTCCGAAAACAGATTTCTCTTAGTCATCGGTAACGCCGATGGTTGAAATTGTTGGAGATTGAAATAAAAATAATCTCCAGACGATATCCAACGTAGACCGAGCACTTTCAGTTCGGAATCCTCGAACAAGGTGAGGTCTACGGCGTGGGAGTGAGCGCTGTGGGGGATATTTCGCAATAGTTGCTGCGAGTTTCCTGCCCATTTTCTCAACTTAAACCCACCTCCTTGCAGGAGCTCGCACACTTGCGTGCGGATTTTCTCCAGCAAGGGCTTGTCTGGTGCTCCCAAAAATACGTCATCGACGTAAATGTCCTTCTCGAGAATCGGAGCAGCCAAGGGGAACTTTCCTCCATCCTGCTCTTTTAATTCGAGAAGGGTACGCATCGATAAGTACGGAGCGCACGCTGTTCCGTATGTAACGGTATTTAACTCGAACGCTTTTAGCTGTTCGGTTTCGGGTGCACTCCAAACGATGCACTGGAATCGACGATCCTGTGGTGCTACGAGAATTTGTCGAAACATTTTCTCAATGTCGGCCACCAGCACGTATTTATACAAACGCCACCTCGTTAATACCGAGGAGATATCGTTTTGCAATTTTGGACCGACGTGTAGGATGTCGTTTAGGGAGCGACCTCCCGCCGTCCTACAGGTTGCGTTAAACACGACCCGTAACTTGGTGGTCGTACTGTCCGTACGGACGACCGCTCTGTGTGGTATATAGAGTCTAGAACGGTCAATAGGCTCGATACGAGTCATGTGACCTTGCGACTCATACTCGTTTAAAAACTCTGAGTATTCTTTACCGAGAGTCGGGCTCGTGTCTAATTTCTTTCGCAACCTTGCGAGAGCCGAAAACGCTATGTGGAACGACTTTCCGATCGTTTCCTCCGGTTTCGGGCAATTAAATGGGAGTCGCACTTGAAACCTCCCAGTTTCGTCTCGGACGACGGTTTTCTTATAGAATGCTTCGCATTCTTCCTCTGACTTTGTACGCACAGAGGTCGCGGAATTTCCTCCGTTTCCCAGAATTTTCGAATCGCGTTATCCAGCGATTCGAGTACGGTGCAGTGTAGCGTCCGTACTGGATTCTGGGTTTTTCCCACTGCACTTATCGGTCCGGAAATCACCCAGCCGAACGCAGTCTCTTGGGCTATCGGACCCTCCGCGGTTACGCGACGGAATCCCGGTCGCATAATTTGTGCGTATAAGTCTGCACCGATCAAAACTTCGATAGTTTGATCGGTCGTGAGGTCGGTGTCGGCGAGAGGTAGGTCCCGGAGCGCTTCGTAGCCGAGCGTGTCCAAGGACACGGGTGCGTAGGTCGTGATTCGAGGCACGACGTACGCGTCGACCGTGCAGGTCGGTATCCTACCTTCTCTCGCACTCAGACTCAGCCCGACACTGTATTTGATCATTTGGGTTCGATCCCCTCCCAAACCAGTAACCGTGGCTGGAGTTTTCCTTCGAGCGAGTTGGAGGTCATTCACCAAACTCGCTGAAATGAAGGAAGTTTCGGACCCTTGATCGAGCAGTGCGCGCACGATTCGCGACGCACCGTATTTTCCGAACGCTCGCACTCGAGCCGTAGCCAACAACACGGGCCTCGGTACACCTGTACCGAACGTCGTACAATGTGACGTTGCGGCTTGCGTTGTGTTCGTGTTGCGCGAGGTTCTGGATTTCGATCTGAAATTTACAGACCGACGAGACGGGGCTTTTCGCTCGTTCCCTCCCGATGGTCTTACTCTTTCTCGGTAACGGCTGGTTTCGAAGTTCCCGGCTTACGTCGACGTGCAGCAGGGATGGTGCCTCCTGTTGCACTTTGTACAGACGATGGGGCGTCTGCAGTCTTTTGCGTGGTGGTTAGCGCCCAGGCACTGTAAGCACCACCCACGATTTCTTACATATTGACTGCGCTTGCTTGGAGTCATTTGCAAGAGGTTTTCGCACGTCGTCACGTGGTGCGGTCCGGTACAGACTGCGCACGGTGTCCTTGACGTGGCCCCAGCTGATCTGTTTTCGATACTTTTGCCACGAGGCGGTCCCGCCCAAAGGTTGTCCTTGACAACATTGTGGCTGCGCACGAGTCTCGAGGCCGATCTCGAATCCCGAGTCGAGCTTCGACTACGTGCGTTATCATGTGTGGCAGATGCGATGGCCGCCCCCCGTCGCTTCTCATCCATGGAGAGCAGTGCGCGGGAGTGCATTTCAAGGAACCTCCGCACGTCCTCAAACGTGGGATACTCTGTCGCGAGGTTCAAAGTTTTCTGCCATTCCAACTCTAGCGCCGGCGAGAATTTTTGCTTCGCCCAATGCGCGAGTAACCAGTCCCGCTGCTGTTCGGGCGTGCCCTTTTTATCAAGGGCGGCGAGCGCCTGTGTGCAACCCTCGGTGACCTGCTGCATACTGGCCAGGTCACCGGTATCTATTGGTTTCGTAAACAGGAGCTTGTCCAGCAGTTTTCCCGTGACCAAGCGTGGGAGACCGAAGGTGTTTTTTAGCTTCGTCCACGCCACGGAGAAATTTCGACCGACGATTTCATATGACCCCGGAGGTGAACAGGTCCTCGAAATGTTCCCATTCCTGAGGATCCCCTCCGAATCTTGGCAGTCGTTGCTTCGGGAGCTCGATCGGTATATTACTTTGAACTTCCGACGCTGCTGGTTTCACCTCAGCGCTCAGTCGGCCAAGTTCAGTAAGAACGAAATCCTGGAAATCCTGGAAGTCGTCTTCAGCACTCCTCATGTAATTCAGCTTAAAGAGGTCGTGCGACACTCTTTCTGCTGGAGGAATTTGTTTACGCACGCTTGCATACCTGGTGCGTATTTCGCGCCAGGTCTCCTTGCCGTGCTCGAGCTTTTCCTCAAGCAGTCGCTCTGAGAATTTCGCTCGTCCTAATTTTCTTAGGTTTGATGCTAGCCGCTTCAGCTGACCACATAGATCGATCACGTCTTCGATTTCGTCATCGAGATCGATTTCAAGGGATTGCTGTGATACGGCCATGCTGCGTATTTTCGAGGATTGAACCGCTCGAAATGATTTCTTACGTGGGTATCCCTCACGTGTAAGAGCTTGCACCTTTTCCTGGTCCACTCAACTTCGTTTCGTATCAGGCTCGAAGGACCTTCTGTTAGAATATGGAGGGCTCAAATCTTAATTGGAGAACCTCGTCTAACGGGTGTCCGGATTACGAAGGAGTAGGACGTAGGAAAAGTAAATCGTTTCTTTTTGATTGTATTTTCGCGTCGTCGATTGTCGACGACGCCGTTTATTCGGAAAAAAGAATAAAACAAAACGAAACTTAAAACTCGTAATAATTCAAGACAAAATAAAATAATTCAGAACAAACAATCAGAAATAAAAGGTACTTGTAGGCCGTTTGCCGATATTAATAACTGAAAAATTAATCGTCTCTCGCTCGACGAGTCTTCGGCTGGCGTCACTCTTATCTGTAACAAAAAGGACGGAACTCGGTGTAAATACACGGTAACATTAGTCACGTTTTCTGTCTCGTTCTGAAGTTCTCGCGCTCCTAGCTGTGCTTGTCGCACTCAGGAGCGGGGATTCTCTGCCGCTGCGTTAGGCGGCGAAACAGGTGGACTGTATTTATTTATGTGTGCGATCCCTTTAAACCGGGAAGCAGCTGATTGCAGTTCTAAGGAAGACGAGATTATACCTCGATTCTTCCTATACTTCTTCAGCACCACCCTGTACGGGCGCCCCCAAGGATCGTCATCGAGGGTCTGGAGGAGATCCTTCCATGCCCGGGTCTTGGCCCGTTTGATGGCGACCTGCAGAGCAACCCGCGCCATCCGGTATGCCTCATACAGGTCATCTGCCCTCGCTCGCGCCACGCCATCGTCCGGTCGTAGACGACGGCGCGCGCGGGCGTACTGGCGTCGGGCGCGGACACTCGCGACCCGCACTTCCGCGATCGCGGCCGACCACCAGTACACCGCCCGGCGAGGAGAAGCTCGCCCGACCCGGGGCATCGACGCGTTGCAAATGTTTGCGACTAGTACCCCGAGCTGGGCAGCCTCCTCCTCCATGCTTGGCAACTCGGCCGCCACCTGCGGCCAAGTTGCAGCGAGGGCAGCTGCCATCAGGGCGTCCTTGTCCAGGCGCCGAAGCGTCCAGCGGCGCGGTGGGTTGCCATCCGGGCGGCGGTGCCGGGACGCAGCCCCGGCGGCAGAGACCTCCATCCGGATATACCGGTGATCGGAGAGTGTCTCTGCCTCCGGGGCCACCTGCCGACCCGACACCATGCGCACGGCGTTGGGGGTCGCGAATCCAACATCCACGATAGACCTCCCATATCGCCGCACGCACGTGTGCTCCGACCCCCGGTTCAGTAACCGAAGGTCGAGCCCCGCCGCCCAGTCGCCCAGGATCACGCCGCGAACGGTGGTCCTAGGGGATCCCCAAGCCACCGACTTGGCGTTATAGTCCCCCAGGACTAGCACCGGCCGGGCCGCGCAGCGCTGCACGCATGCCGCGACCTCGGCCAAGTACAGCTCGAACGCGGCGTGACCGCTGCGGGGCGAGATGTAGCACCCCACTACGGCGACTCCCCCCCAGTCCACGGCGACGAAACCCCGACCGCGCTCCAGAATGGAGAACGGCGGGGACCCGTCACCACCTCGCCATACCGTCGCCACCAAACCGTCCGCGTCGCCCACCCAATGTGGGTGATCCGGCACGAGGTACGGCTCGGCGGCGACCGCCAGGCCAACCCCCCACTCCGCGAGGACTTAGGACATCATGTCCTGTGCCGCGCGGCAGTGGTTGAGATTGGCCTGGAGGCGGAGGCGGGGCGCCGTTATTTAACGGCCGTCCCAGCCTCCTCCCGGCTGTCCGTCCCCGTGGCACCGTCCACCTCCATGGTGGACGCTGCCAGCAACCGCGGTGCTTGAACCGGGGTGGGCCCCTTTTTCTTCCCCTTCCGGGAGGGGGGACAGCACTTTTTGCTCCCCACGCTGTGATCGGCTGGCCTCCCCATGTCCGCACATAGCGGGCAGTGGGGGGCCGCCGAGCACTGGCTCGCGCGGTGGTCATTCGCCCCGCAGCGGTAACACTGCCCGCTGCGGTCCACCGGCGAGGTGCACCACTGCCTCACGTGCCCCAGATCGAGGCAGCGGTGACACTGGGTGGCCGCGTCGCGAGTATACTCGCGCCGAAACCCACCCCACCAATACCCTCCCGGAATCCGCCACCTTTCGGGCGGCGGAGAGGGGACACCGGGCCCACACCGACCCCAGGCCGGAAGGAGACCTGCGGATTTCTCCGACCCGCACGTGACCCTCGGGGCAATCACCCGCCCTCGCTAGGGCACAGGACACCTCCTGCGCGGTGACCGAGTCGTCCAACCCACATATGCGCATCTCTGTGCGCTTCGTGGGCCGGGCGACTCGGACACCCCGCTCGCCCAGCTGCTCCTGGAGCCTCTGGGCGAGTCGGTCCGCCTTCTCGCCGCCCTCCGGACCAGGGATCTCCAGCAGGAGACCCCCGGTAACGGCCCTCTTCGCCCTCACGGAAGCGATGCCGAGCTCCTCCAGGGATATATTATCCCTGGCGAGCTGCATCGCCCCCGCGAGTGTCAGGTCACCTCCCTGAGGAACGGTCAGCGTCACTGCTGCCGTTTTAGGGGGGCGCTCTGGTCGCACCTTCGCGGCATTTCCCTTGGCCGCGGGCGGCGAGGTAGCAGGTCGCGGCTGCGAGGCCTTCCTCGCCGCCCTCCTCGCCTTCCGCCCTACCACCTCGCTCCACGACACCCCCCCTTTTGATGGTGCCGCAGAGGACGCGCGCACCGTGACCGCGGGTACACTACCCCCCTGGGGGGCCGCGACTCGCGGCACCGGAACTGCCACGGTGAGTGGAGCCTTTCCACCCCCACCTTTGCCTTCCCCGCCTGAACCGACTTTGGTCGGGGAGGCACCGCCTTCTTGTTGCTGACCGCACCTCCGTGGAGGAGCTCCTCCCGGAAGGCGGCCAGCTTACTATCCATCATGTTCCCGATCCTCCTCAGAAGTTCGTCCTCTGAGGAGGATGGGGAACTCTGCACGGGCGGAGTGCGGATGGAAGGTCCCCGCAACACCGCTGCCGCACTCCGCTTTTTTTCCACGACCGTGGGTCGTGGTGGTGGTGGTGTAGGAGGAGGGAGGATAGGAGGGAGGGCTGCGCTGTTCCAGCGCGCCTCTGCTCTCATCCTCCCCCGTCGCTCCTCCACCACCACGAGCTGCAGCCGGGCAATTAGCCCCCTCACCACCAGCGCCGCCGCCCCCAAATTTTTCGCAGCCACACGCAGGGCCGTAGCCACGCTGCTTTTCTGCCCCTTTAGAGAGCAGGCTGCGGCAACCTTCTCGACCCGCCTCAGGGACGAGGATATCCTCTGGGATATCTCCTCGGTTACCTCGTACCTGAGGCAACTCACCATCACGACCGGGTTCATCGCCCCGTCCGCTTCCTCTTGGAGCCTATGTGGCTCCTCGTGGAGGAGAAGGACGAGACTGACGCAGTCTCGTCGTCCTCCTCCACCTTCCACGAAGCCAGGCCAGGCGCTGAGTGAGGCGCGAGCACCGTCACTCCAGCCCCAGCACCGTCTTCGTCCTCCCCAGCCGAAACAACCCGTCCCATCCCCGTTTTAATTTGTGAATCCATATAATTCCCACGCGTTTGTTGGAAATAAAGGTCCACCCGGGCAGAGCCGCCTTACCCGGGTAAGCCTAATACTCCGGGGGTTCGGAAGGTGCCCCGGAGGTGGTCGCTTGGGATTGGGCCTTCTCCCCCAACCATGCATCCCATCGCCGCGCACCATAGCTTAGGATTGGAGGGCGATTTTATAGAGTCGCCATACTCTTGTCCCAGGCGGTTAAGCCGAGGCCCCCGCTTCTCCTGCCGTCACGTACCATTCACAAAACCAAAAAAAAAGGAATTGTGAGTGGGTCGTTGTGACGACCAACAGGAGGCTTGCGGTGTGATTAGCTTCAGGTACCTCGGGGTCGCTACGCCCCGTACTGCGGCCGACGATTGCCGGACACAGCCCCTGAGGGGAAGGTTCACCTCCCCTTCCGCCTGGACAACCAAACGGGTGCGTGGCAGTCCTAACCCAGACCTAACCCAGTTCTAACCCAGACCTTTTTTTTTTTTTTTTTTTTGTACGTGGGGATATCCTCATGGACACCCCGAGGCCCTAAGTAGGGGGGGCCTCGGGGTAGTGCCGGACTCTTACCGGCTAAAACCCCACGGTGACCGTCCTCCGGCGCTGCGGCGAGGGACCGGGAACTCTAGTGAGACATCACAGAGCCCCCCGCCGCGCCTTGCCTGTCGAGGCTCATCCCGGGAGGAAGGACAACATGTCCATTCCCCCCCTGATTTCTCCGCCACGGACGCCAGGTCACCGGACGCCCGCAGCCCCGGGGCTGCCTTCGGTGCTCGGGCCCCTTGCACCGTGCACCTGCAACCCCCAGGGGCGGCCTACCAATCGCCTGACCACCGACGTTGTGGTCGGTGTAGAGTGCTGGCGGGCCGCCCCACTTCAGGAGGTCCCACTAGACCTCAAGGGCGTCGGAGGGGGCCAGGAGGCGAAGGATGCCTCGCTCTGGCACCTGTCCGAGCCCTCCCTCTCCGAGCGGGATGCGCGGTCCGCTCGCGCTCCCGCTCGGCGGCCTCCTTCCGTGACATAACAACTTCACAGAAGGAAGCCACCACTTGCCAGGTTTTCTCCAAGAGATTTCTTCCCACTTCCTGCTCCAGAACACGGAGCTCATCTACCCACGCTGGGCAGACTTCCAGCGTGTGATGCGCCGTGTCCTGGGGTCCTCCACAATGGTGGCACACCGCCGTCGCCTCCTTCCCGATTCGACACAGGTACTCACCAAAGCAACCATGCCCGGTGAGTACGTGTGTTATCCTGTAGGACAGTCTACCCGGTTTGTCCTGCCACTCTTGCCAATGTGGCAAGACTGCACCAACGGACCGTTGCGTGGCTCCAGCCGGAATCATTTGCTGGAACCACATAAATACAACGGTCCGTTGGGCATGGCGCCTCGTCTCCTCGACCGCTTGCCTCCTTTCCTCTGGCGGTCTCCCAGCCTCCTGGAGCTCCCTGGAGTGACGGTACACTTGCCGGTTTCTCCAAGCTAGGAGCTCCAGGGGCGGAAGACACGCCAGGCATAACACGCCAGCGCAACGACAGCGGGCAGAGGGGCCCGCAGTACCGAGTCTTACCCGATGTTCCATAGCAGGGGTCCCAGAACCGACCCCTGCGGAACACCGCGTACGACCTCTCTCCGCATGATTACTCCATCCCGGCCGGTGCAACTAATCCACCTGTCGCTAAGGTAGGACCCGACTATCCTCTTCAGGTATGGGGGCACACGATGAAACTCTAGTGCCCCCATAATCACCTCCCAGGGCAGGGTGTTAAAGGCATTGACGATATCTAAAGATATCGCCAGAACCACCCTACGCTGGGAGGTGGCCCCCTGAGAGAGGGAACGGACCAACTCGATGGCATCGAGCGTGGACTGTCCCACTCTAAAGCCGAATTGGCAGGGGGCCAAGTCGGGTCCTACCGCAGACAGGTGGTTGGTGAGGCGGGCAGCCACAATGCGTTCAAAGAACTTGCCCGCCTCATCCAACAAACACACCGGCCGGTACGCGGAGGGCGTACCTGCGGGCCTTCCCGCCTTCTGGAGAAGGACCAGCCGCGCCGCCTTCCAGGGCGAGGGGAATACCCCTCGGCGGAGGCAACTGCTGAGCAGCCTCCCGAACCGCGGACTTAAGACGCCAAGGGCACGGGCCAAAACCTGGCCGGGCACGCCGTCAGGACCCGGAGCCACGCTCCGAGCACTCATCCGACGCACGGCCCGGCCCATCTCCTCGGGTGTGACCTCCAGCTCCTGGGACCAGATGGTAGGGTCCCAGGGTTCTCGAGGAGGTGGCACCCCGTCCCGGTTAGCACCCGGGAACAAGGTTGATACCACCTCCTCTAACAACTGGAGGTCAAGGACTCCGTCAGAGGGGGCGCCCATGGACGAAGCTTGTCCATTACAAGCCTGTACGGGCGCCCTCACGTATCCCTATTCAGCTCCCCGAGGAGGTCCATCCATGCCCGTGCCTTAGCGTCTCGGATGGCGCGCTGGACGGCCCGCCGCTCTGTGGCGAACTCCTCGTAAATGCGCGCCATCTGCTCCGCGGTCGGGCGTAGTCCTAACCCAGACCTAACCCAGACCTTTTTTTTTTTTTTTTTTACGTGGGGAAATCCTCATGGACACCCCGGCCTCCTAGGGGAGAGACCGGGCTAGTGCCGGACTCCTACCGGCTAAAACCCCACGGTGACCGCCTGCGCCCTTTATCTGGGGGTCGTCACGGGAACCAAACTAGCGATACCACCGCGACTACCCCGTTGGCGCAACTGCCTATTACATGCCCTTCCCGGGGAGGAGATATAATCCTCGTCCCCAATGGGGGCAATTAACTGATTGCCCCCGGCGAAGCCACGCCGTCACCCGCGACGTCGCCCCCACTCGTGCCGTTAGATACTAGCCGCGACCGGGCCCCCACCCGATCGCGGCCACGGCTGTGAGGGCGGCTAACTATGCCGCCCCCGCAAGACGGAGCACCTGCCACGGGCCCCCGGTACGGTGATGTGCTGGGTGTGGGGGGGAATGAGGAGACGAAGCCCTTCTCCCCACACCGCAAACGACATCACCGATCCCTTCACGTTCCCCCTGCCTCGGGGAGCGGCGGGGAGTCTTAATGGCGGCGACGGTGCCTGCCCCCCACCTCCTTACGCGCCCTTTCGGCATCCTCCTTGGCGGCCATGACCTCTTCACAAAACAAGGCCATGGCCGCCCACGCCTCCTCGCTGCCGACCATCGCACGAATGATAGCCGGCAGCGAGAGGTCCGCTCCTATCACACCAGTGAGGACACCGCACTGTGCAGCCCACGCTGGGCAAAATTCCAACGTGTGCTGCGCGGTGTCCTCCCTTCCCTCGCAATGACGGCATCCAGCCGTCGCCTCCCGCCCTATTCGATGCAGGTACCGACCGAAGCATCCGTGCCCGGTCAGTACCTGTGTCAGACGGTAGGTGGGCGTACCCTAGCTCCGGTCCACCCAGGCATAAAACACTGGGCGGACCGCCGCAGCGACGCGATCGTCCCGCTGGTCTGGCTTGGATAACCAGACCAGCCATCGACTATAGACGCGCCGCCGCGCCTGGCTTCGGGCTGTGGCAGCTTCCTCGCCGTACAGGTCCACGCCCCGCTGGCGAAGGGCGCAGAGGCTTTGATAGACCTCTGCGTCCATTTTCGCCAGCAGGTGAAACGGCGCGGAACCCGCCAGCAAGATGGCGGCTGTGTAGGAGATCGTGCGGTATCCTCGCACGACCCTGATGGCGACCAACCTCTGCAACCGGCGGAGCACGAATGTGCCCCGCCGATTCGCCATCAAGCCGCCGGCCCATATTGGCGCGCCATAAAGCGCCATGGACCGGACGACTCCCAAATACAGCCGCCGTGCCGCCATGTTGGGCCCCGAGATTAGGCATTATGCGGCCCAACGCGGCCGCTGCCCTCTCGATACGGGGCCCAACCCTTCCAAATGATGCCCGAAACGCCAGTAGCTGTCCAGGTGAGGCCGAGATACTTCATCCGACGCCCCACTCCCGACTTGGGCTCCGCCCAACAGTAGAGAAGCCTGTCGCGGCAACCCGCGACCACTGACGTTGCACAGCCAGATGGCCTCGGTCTTTTGGGGTGCCACGCGTAACCCCAGGCGCTCTACTTCGGCGACGACTCGTGCCGTCCCATCCTCCGCGAGGGCCACGGTCCTCCTCCACTTATCCCCGCCGGCTATCACGAGGGTGTCGTCGGCATAGCATACCAACGACACGCCGGCGGAAAATCAGCCCGCAGCACCGCGTCGTAGGCTATGTTCCACAGGAGCGGCCCAAGGACCGACCCCTGTGGAACGCCGCGGTGCACCGCTCTCTCCTCCATCCCGTTCCGACCCGGGTATTGGACTATCCTGTCCCGCAGGTAGTCCCCGATCAGTCGGCATAGATAGGCGGGCACTCGGTGATACTGGAGTGCCCGGCCTATCGCCCCCCAGGAGACCGTATTAAAGGCGTTGGCAATGTCCAACGAGACTGCCAACGCCACGTCCCACCGGGAGATTACCGATTCCGCCAGGGTCCTCACGGTCGATATGGCGTCGACCGTGGCGCGACTCCGGCGGAAGCCGAACTGTCGGTCGGCCAGATCGGGGCCGACGCGGGACAGGTGCCCCTCGAGACGCGCCGCTATTATGCGCTCAAGGAGCTGTCCAGCCTCGTCCAAAAGACATATGGGTGTCCTAACCCAGTCCTAACCCAAACATAATCCAGACCTAACCCAGTCCTTTTTTTTTTTTTTTTTTTTTACACTTCTCTGACCCCCACACCGCAGGGCGGAACTGCTTTCCGCATTACTTTGCCCCGCGGAGGTCACCAGGGAAGTCCTGATGACAAATGGGCTCGCAATTACCCACCGTCAGGTGAAGCCTGAGGGTGGGGCACCATACTAAGGTCGGGACTATGCCCCCTTGTGTCCTTTATTACCACACTTGTCGCACAATGACAGTAGCCTTTTTAGCCACGCAGTAACATAAAAATAAATGTTAAACATAACAAAAATGTAAAATAAATGAAAGTATAAATGAGTAGATATAAAAATATAAATATAAATAAAAATGTACATATATACATGAATAACTATTGTTAAAAAGTAATGAATATATACTTTTAACTACGAAGTCCGGATAGAGGTGTGGGAAGTGAATCGGACAAAAATGGTTTTCTTTTCGTCGGCCTTTAAGACCGACCGTTTATTCCAAAAATAAAGAAACAAAGAAAAACCAACGAACAATTGTAATTAAAATAAACGAGACTGAACAAAGAATATCTTAATGTGGCCTCGTGTCTGGCCCGCTCGGTCGCCGAACTCACAAGATTGAGGCAGGCCAGGATTCCTAAGAACAGAAAAACACGACTATGTGTTAGACACACGTACACGTTATACGTATCTTCGTCGCGCTCGTTTGCTCGTGCTCCGTGCTTCTGGATTCTAACGTTTAGGAGAGGAGAAATGTAAACTTTCGTAAATTTCGAAATAAGTGGACTGTATTTTGGCTAGGAAAAGAATTAAACTTCTTTTCCTCGCCGATTCAGTGGTCGATTGCCCAGTGGACGGGGATGCAAGAGGAGGTTGTAAGGCTCCTAATGCACTGTTCCCGCGAATATGCACACTGAGTCTGTGCGTCGAGTCGCACTGCAGTGCACTGCACGACCGTCAATCTGCGGCTTCTCTTAACACGTTCCAACAGATGACTTGTTTGGCCGAGAGTTACACTGCGAAGCCCGACAACACGTTGTTCACTGCACGAATACACTACTCGACGTGATACGTTGCAGTATTTTTGAACTACGCGGGGGCCTGACCCACGACTCCGTTACTTCTCCGCACTGGTGCTCCTCTAAACGTAACACCGGCGGGATCTGTAGAAGTAAGGAGGCGAAGACCGAAAATCACACGTCCAAAATGGACGTGGACTTGACTCCAGTGAGCCCACCAGGAGGTACACCACGTAGGTGCCTCCCTTTGGTGTTTCCTTGCCGAAGGGCAATCGCACAGAAGTATGGGCGGTATCGCCGACTTCTGTATGATTCAACGTGTATACGTTGGAATCGACCTTTAAATTCCGCACAGGAGGGTCGAACACCCTATTGGTGTATTCTCTCGAGCCCTCCAAAATATGCAGTAAATTTAAATTAATTAAACTCGATCGAGATTTACTCGAACGAGAAGCAGGTGAACTTGCACGAATCGAGATGCGAATCGTGTTATCCAAGCAAGGTGGGAATGAATTTCCGACCTTTTCGAGCAAGGCTCGCTACACCCTTTATACAGCAGTCTTTATGGCTTTCTCGCAAGAGGATTTTCCCTCTTCAATCGCGATTAACTTCTGATCGAAATATGATCGGGAGCCGATGCGTCTCGGTCAGAAGTCGCCGTAAGAATGATACGGATTGACAGCCGAAGACGTCGCCGCGGTACTCTTACTGGTCGTTCCGTGGCGCTGTCTGATTTTCGGCCGTCTCTCCTTGTCACATTAATGGCGCACTACTCTCTCACGGTACTGACGTCACTAACACCGTTAGCACACTCGAATCGAAAGGTAATGAGCCGTTACCGATGCCAGAAAAACTAATAATACACACGTTTTTCAATCACCGTTCGCTATACAAATCCAATTAGAGATAATCTCTTGGTTATTGTACGTTAACAGGATTAACGGTAATTGCGGCCGAGGCTAATCGCTCGGCATTATGCAATCTTTAAACAACTATACTGGAAACAATAAAGACAAAATAAAGAGAGTCTACAACCGAATAGAAGTAAGCTGTTCTGTGCAATAGTTAACTGTAACACGTAACACTGAGTGCTGCGGGTGTAAAATGCCCGAGCCATGAATATGAATTAAAGTATGTAGGTAAGTACTAAAGCTAAGCACCAACTAATACAGATGTAAATCGAGTTAAATATGAGGCCGTCCAATAAAAATGTAAGAAGTAAGGTGGTCACCAAGGTACACACGATATATGGTGAGATAGTAAAACTCAATAAATAAATAATAAATTAACTAAATAAATACCTATGTGAATAAATATGTAAATAAATAAAATAAATAAAATAAATAAATAACTAAATAAATAAATATATACAAATGGTAAATAAATAAAGTAAATATATAGATATGTAACGCCGATATCCCCTCCAAGGCGCTGACCGAGCGTCGTCGTGCTATGTCTCCGCGGCCGGTAGTACCGCGCCGGGCCGCCAGGCGTCCGCGCCTTCGCGCAACCGATCTCGCGAGGCGCTAATTAGTCTCGCGGCCGCGAATTCGCGCAACCGAATAGCGCATCCGCGGATTATAAGAACCGGGCTATCGGCCGGAGACGTGGGACTCGTGCCGAGCTCACCGAAGCCTGCTCTAGTGGTGAGAGATTGCTGTAGTATAATATACGACCCAGTCTGTACGAGTCCGCCGTTTTGAAAGCACGAGTGTGCGAGGGGCACTCTCGTGACCGAACCGCCATACCTCCGTCAGTGGTTACCATAGTAACCGACAGTCCGATCCTAGTCTTCCTTCCCGGGCCCTGCCACCGTCGCCCGCCTTGTGGTAAGCGACGGCAGGGTATTGTCTCTCCCTCCCCCTCTACCGAGCGACCGAACGCTCTCCGCAACCGTCGAGCGAACCGACCGCTAAACCGTAGATGATAAGAACCGTTAGCCTTTAAGATTGTCCGCGTCCGCCGTTAAACATTGTCCGCGTCCAAACACTGTCCGCGTCCGTCTCGAACACTGTCCGCGTCCAGCGTCCGCCGTTAAACATTGTCCGCGTCCGAACACCGTCCGCGTTCAGCGTCCGCCGCTAAACATTGTCCGCGTCCACCGTTAGTCGTAAGCTTTGTCCGCGTCCACCGTTTGTGGCAAACACTGCCCGCCTTGTACATCAATAGCGAATAAACGTCTACAACACCGAAACCGCCTCCGTCACTCAACGCACCGAACCTTGGGCAGCCGACTGAGTCGGCCACCACCTTCCTCCGCGTCCCCCGATCCGAAACGGACCGTCACACGGGGGAACGGTCACAGATAGTAAGTAAATAAAACAATAAATAAGCTACTAACTAAAATAAATATGTCACAAGAACAAAAACAACACAGCTACCTAACTATTTCAGGTTCTAACTCTACGACCCCGCAGGGTCCTATCAAGCTCCTGCTCAAAGTTGCCTTTCTCGGTCAAAATACTCGTAATAAAAGTCTTAACCGCATTCCAACTTTCAAGGTCCTCAATCATCGCCACACCAAGCATATCAATGGTAGGGTCAACATCTAATTGAAGCTCCGCACATAGTCTCCCCACGCTGGTCATTCCATCTGCTACAACTAATAAACGTATGCTCCGCCGTATCAAGTACTCCACAGTTGAACCAACATCTATCATCTTGTGCCTTGTCAATTTTTCGTCGATAGGTAGCGAAAGAACCATGGCCCGTGAATGCCTGCGTCAGGAAATATGTCATCTGACCATGGGGTCTCTCTATCCATGTTTTTATATCAGGGATCCATCTATGAGTGAGTCTATGGCCTGAATCGCGGTCCCAGGTACTTTGCCAATCCTCAATGGTGTTCCTTCTTATGCGTTTCCTCTCTGAGCGGATGGTCGCCTGAAGGTCAGGGTGATCATCGCCATACATCTCCTTCGCTGCTGCTTCAGCTTCTTCTATATACACCCTTTCTTTTATCTTTAGCAGAATTGGAATAACACCCGCAATCACAGGCAGCACATCACGTGGCGTAGTGCGTTATGCCTTAACCACTCTAATTAATCCTATACTTTGCGCATTTAGTAGTCTCCTGCGATTGTACTCAATGCTCGCCCAACGGGCCCATATTGGATCTGCATATAAAATAATCGATTCAAGCACATAATAGTATATTAGACTCGTTTTATACCCGGGTCCTCCCACGTTCGGCATAATACGCGCTAATGCCGATATAACTTTCATCCCTTTGTCAGTGACTTTCTCAAGATGTTTCTTAAATATCTGGCTCCTATCAAAAACAAGGCCCAAATACTTGATCTTATCGCCAGCCTTAATTGTCTTCTCCATCACATTTACTGTAAAATCACTCATACGTCTCTTTTTGTTAAGAAAAAGAACTTCAGTTTTTTCCGGCGCAATCTTTAACTGCTTTTCTTCCAGCCAGCCCAAAATCTTGTTAGTACAAGTATTTACCATTTATTTAAGCTTATCAGCGTCATGATGTGCAGCTATAAGCGCCAGATCGTCTGCAAAACCAAAGGTCTCACAGCCCCTTGGCAACTCAACTCTCAGAATCCCGTCATACGAGATATTCCATAGTAAGGGTCCGATAACAGAACCCTGCGGTACCCCCATACTCACACTTTTGAAGGTCCAAATACCATCTACCCTATACCAGATCTGCCTATTACAGAGGTAGTTCGTCAAGATCCTAATGAGGTAAGGTGGAAGTCCTCTCCTGTTACATTCGTTTATAATTACTTTCCACGGCAATGAATTGAAAGCATTTTTTATGTCAAATGTCACGAGAAGACAAAATTTCTGCTTTTTCTTAGCCTCGTCTGCGATACTCACCACACCTTGCAGCGCCTGTAGAGTGCTGCGTCCCTTACGAAATCCAAATTGTCTACATGACAATCCCGTGGGCCCCAGACAGGCAAGTATACGTACTTTCAGGATACTCTAATACAGCTTTGCCCAGTGGCTGATAAGGCAAAGCGGGCGATATGCAGAGGCGAGGAGGGATCCCTCCCTGCTTTGTGTAGTAGCACCAACTTCTGGGCCTTCCACCTCGACGGCACGATACCCTGTAAAATGCAGCCATTTATAAGACTCTTAATCAGCCCAAGTCTATGGCTAACCGTAAGCTTTACTAGTAGGCCGGGTATTAAATCAAGCCCAGATGCTTTATTAAATTTAACCCTTTGCTGCCTCCGTAATCTCATTATCTGTAGCATAAGTAATACCGAGTCCAGCATATTCGGCCATGCTCCAAACACCACTACCTGTGTGCCGTCCTGGGTTAACTACTCCAGCAGGGAAAAGTTCGTCTATAACTGATTCCATTTTGCTACGCGTAAGCTCCGGTGGGTCGCTACGTGGTTTGACCAAGTTCATAACGGCCTTATATGGCTTACCCCAGACATCGTTCTCGACTAAGGAACAAAAACTACGCCATGCCTTAATTTTACTCAAGAGAATCGCCTTGTTTAGGGCCTTCCGACTAGCCTTGAAATCATTGGCAAGTTGGAGCGCGTTGGGGAGCCCTCTTTTGGTCGCACGTTCTTACCGTCTACGGCTGGCATTAGTTTCTTTGCGCAAGCCAGCTATTTGGTCCGCCCACCAAATCTTGGCAGCCTTGTAAAAAGGCGCAGGTCTTCTCGGTTCCATACATGCTGAACACGATGCCTCTAACGCGTTAAGGACCTTATCTATATCAGCACAGTTCAACGGCCGCGCGATATTAATGTCCGCGGTGTCATTATCGAGCCTCCGCAGCATCCTCTCCAGGTCTAGCGTGTTAGTCTTCCATCCGGTTACCTCAGCAGGCTGCCCAATCCTGTCACCTGTGAAAACATGAAGTAAGTACAAGTGATCGGATGCCGTGTACTTGTGAAGGATGACGCTGCTCGAGAGCCGTCCACTCAAATAAGAGTCACACGCCATGATGTCGATTTTGGAACACCTTCCTCCTTTCTCGTAGGTATGATCACCCTCACTGTTAACAGGAAGCAGTCCCATTCTTGCAAACGCGTCCAGGAGAATTCTTCCCTTGTGGTCAGTAACACTCAACCCCCATACCGAGGATTTCGCGTTAAAATCTCCCATGACAATGGCCCGGTCGCTCCAGCTTCTTCGTGCAGCCTCAAGTTCGTCCAAAGCTGTGGAAAATGTATCGCCATTATGCCGCGGGGTGTAGTAGCAGCTGGCAATAACTACTCCGTCTATTTCCGCAGCCACAAATCCATTTCCAGCAATGGTACGATCCTGCTTATGCAACCTGCGATTGAATTTGGTTACCCAGATTGCAGCCCTGCCCGATGCATCGGTAATCCAATCTGTACGCGCCTTATAGGGTTCGGAGATGGCAATCGCATCCACCCTTAACTCCTCCGCTGTCTTTATCAGGAGATCCTGCGCGAGCCTGAGTGATTTAAGTTAATTTGTAATAACCGCATAATCAGCTCGATGGTCCCTTTACCCTGTTCCTCCGCAGGGCCTCCTGGTACTGGGGGCACCTAAAAGCCCCTGCCACGTGCCGCCTTTCTTCCAAAGGAACACCCTTGTCGCGGCAGATGACACATGCTGGACTGTTCGTGCACTCGTTCATTCTGTGATCCTTCTCACCGCATTTCCTGCAGGTAATTCCTGCATCCTCACTTATAGGGCATCCGACGCTAATGTGCCCAAATGCGTGGCATCTAAAGCACCTGGTAACTTTTGGCACAAGACTAACCCTGGCCATCGTATAACCAATCCTAGCCTTGTCGTTGTTTATTATTTTTGTCGCTATTGTAGCCGGCGCTTCCAAGACCGCGATCTGCGTACCCCAGTAAGTCGTCCTCAACACCTTGAAGCGGACCCCACTCCTATCAGTCAATCTATAGGTATCGCAAAAACCGTCCCCTAAAACCTCATGTGACTCGCAAATAGGGTCAAGGTTACGGATCTCCACCTCAATTCTCGGTATCATCGCCCTGACCTTGTATTCCTCGCCAAGACCACTCCGAATTGCATCCATACTCTTGCACGCACTGCCTGGTTTAACGAACTTCACAATGAGGTCCCCTTTCCTGGACTTCCTAACAGACTTAATATCTTCAAGCCCCGCTTTAGCCTTCTTGGTGATATCTTTAAAAACTTCAGCGTACGTTTTATTACCAGATGTGACGCAGATCGCCTCAGTTCTAGAGCCCGCATGTCTTCTAGACTGGGTCGGGGACGTGATTCGATTCGGGTACCCCGTTTCTCGTCAGCCTTATTCGTTCCTATATTTCCCACTGCTTCCACATTTCTTATCCCTGGAACCGCCAACCTTGATCCTTGGGGCGTTGTCACCGCACCCTCTTTCTTTTTCCTGCCTTTAACCTGAATCCAATCCATCCCTTCACTCCCATCCGATTCATCCGGTCCCTCACCGGCTTCAAACCCCTCCATTCCTTCTACAATCGTCGTTCCAATGGCGGGAAACGCACCTTTATTTTCACCTCTTCTTCTTACTCTTCTAACCTCGCCCATTACCTCATTTTCCACAGCGGGCGAACGATTTTTTCTCTTATTTGCCGCGCTGGGTGTATTGATTTCTCCCATACTCCTAGTATTGTACATACTGATTATACCCCTCAGTTCCTCAAATTATTTATCACTTTCTTTGATTTTCTGCTTCTGTGTCCTTATTTTCTTTTCTCTATGTTTGTGAGCCTCTTTGATCCTCTCCAATTACAGTTAAATGGCCTTGTCTTTTTCTCTCAACTTATCCATTTCTTCCCTCATTCCTTCGAGCTCCTCGAGTGTCCTGATTTCCCTAGCCCTGTTGTCTTTAAGGTACCTCTTTAGTGTCTTAAGCTCGTTATATACACTACAGATGGTGTCCCTGGCATCAAGGCTAATGTGCTTCTCCGTGGTCAGATATTTACCCACACGTTTGACACCCCGATACACGTTCGAGACCGTTTTCTTCAACTCTTTATCCTCATGACTGTCGTGCGTCGAGTCATCAACATCGGAATCAAGGTCGGTCTCCGTATCATAAACAAGCCTTGGAGTTTGCTTACTCTGCCCGGTACTCGCTGTCTTGCGGACTGGTGACCTTGCCACCCTACTCCTTGCCACAAACGGATCCATAAGGCCCTTCAGAGGCGCACCTTTCTTAGGCCTATTCAGAAGGAGTCCTAAATACTTCTGTGTGTGTGTGCGTGTGCTGGCTGCATTACTCTGACCCCTCACCGTGGACCTGTCCAGCATGGTAGAACCTGCTAGGGGTCATGGACCCCCGCCGGCATAGCTCCAGAGATCAACAGGGCACTCAAGCTCCCCCACCCCGACAAGGTAGCATCCACGGGGGAGAGACCTAACCCAGTCCTAACCCAGTCCTTTTTTTTTTTTTTTTTTTTTTTACGTGGGGAAATCCTCATGGACACCCCGGCCTCCTAGGGGAGAGACCGGGGTAGTGCCGGACTCCTACCGGCTTAAACCCCACGGTGACCGCTTGCCCCTTTATCTGGGGGTAGTCACGGGAACCAAACTAGCGATACCACAGCGACTACCCCCGTTAGCGCAACTGCCTATTACAGGCCCTTCCCGGGGGAGAAGATGTAATCCTCCTCCCCCAATGAGGGGCAAATAAACCGATTGCCCCCCCGGCGACGCCACGCGGTCACCCGCGACGTCGCCCCCACTCGTGCCATTGCTACTAGCCGCGACCGGGCCCCCCCCCGAGCGCGGCCCCGGCTGCGAGGCCGGCGAACTCTGCCGCCCCCGCAAGACGGAGCCCCTGCCACGGGCCCCCGGTACTGTGATGTGCTGGGTGTGGGGGGGGGGGGAGCGAGGAGACAAAACCCCTCTCCCCACACCGCAAACCACATCACCGAACCCTTCACGCTCCCCCTGCGACGCCGCCTGCCCCCCACCTCCTCACGCGCCCTTTCGGCGTCCTCCTTGGCGGCCATGACCTCTTCACAAAACAAGGCCATGGCCGCCCCGGCCTCCTCGCTGCCGACCATCGCACGAATAACGGCCGGCAGCGAGAGGTCCGCCCCGACAACTCCAACAAGGACACCGCGCTGCGCAGCCCACGCTCGGCAAAACTCCAACGTGTGCTGCGCGGTGTCCTCCCTTCCCTCGCAATGACGGCACGCAGCCGTCGCCTCCCGCCCTATTCGATGCAGATACTGACCAAAGCATCCGTGCCCGGTCAGCACCTGTGTCAGGCGGTAGGTGGGCGTACCCCAGCTACGGTCCACCCAGACATAAAACACTGGGCGGACCGCCGCACAGTGGGTTGAAACGCGAAAAACGCGGACAAAACCTATTTTTCTGACATAAGAAAAAAATGAAAATCTTGTTATTAACTTAAAGGTAAATAAATGAGGTATCGTATCCTATATTTAATTCTTCAAAATTTAATTCCTGTACCCCATAATCAAGCACGAAATTCCAGATAAAAGTCATAAATTGAACTCTTACTTAATTCTTTAAAACAACGATTACTATAACGGGTTACAAATCGACACGTATATAAGTTAAGATTCTGTGCCTATGTTCTGTTGAAAAGGCGTTTTAGGTAGAAAAAATAAGTACCTCCTTTGTTTCTTTTCATTATATAAGGCAGCTATAGAAACTGATTAAGTAAAGTGTAATTTTCCTTTCTTCTTTTCAGTTAAGTAGAGTTACAGTTCGATCGCCATCGATTTCCGCATTCAATTAATATTCACATTAAAGCTGAATGTATATAGAATGAAATAAAAAAAATATCAACTGCAGCTAGCCGCAGCTCTTTATAATAAACTAAAAAAACGACGACATGGTAGCATACGCATTGTTTAAATATCGCGTTAATTGACGGGTTTGAGAACCGTTAAGAGAATTATCTAATTTAACGTGAACCATAACTGAGAACCGTAAATTCCTCGTATAGTTTTTTGCTTTCGCGTACACGACATTCCAGAGACTCTCTGATGCGTAGATCGGTACACGGACCAATACAGGTTAGAAGAACCACACACGAGTTTGTTTGCTCTCAGTCACGTGATCGAACCAATACCGTATACTTGGGATCGATCGTCGAAGATCCATAAACAGAGAGGGTATCGAAATATTAAAATTGAGAAGAGATAGATATCGAAGAGCAGGGATAGCGCCGCGAGAGGGTGATTACCCCTTCCGTGGCCGTGACTGCGGATGTCTATTCGCTTCGGCATTCGAATTCTGGTCCTCGCAGCGAGCAGATCGACGAACGAATCGCTCCGCGACGAAGCCAGATTCTCCGAAAAAGGGTTCTGAGAACACTCGAACCTTTCGTTGAGACGAATCGAATGCTGCTCGCAATTAATTAAATCGGGGAGGCATTTTTCCAGCCCCGATTAAATGACTATATAAATCTCGCCGAATTCTTCACGTAGCGCTTGTGTTTCGCGGCCGTGAGAGGCGAATCGAGGAAACTCGGCTCCCGTTTGTCGAGATTTCAGTCCAAAAAGACTGTGGGTTTTCGTCTCAGCTTCACGTAGCGCTTGAGTTTCGCGGCCGTGAAGCGAATCGAGGAAAATCCTCGTTTCACGTATGTCGATAACTCCAGTCACAGCCAAGGGCTAAGGCCCAGTCAGTGCTGACGGCTCCACGGACTGCTGCATTTGACGCGGTCGTGAGGGACTGGTTATATCACGGACTGCTGCATTTGACGCGGTCGTGAGGCTGACTTTCCAACGTCTCGCTGAACTCAGCGGTCGTCGGAAGTACAGTTTCAGCCAGTGGCTACGGCCTACTCAGTACTGACCTTCACACGGACTGCTGCATTTGACGCGGTCGTGTGAGGCTGATTTTCTCCACGTAGCGCTTGAGCTTCGCGGCCGTGGAAGAGCAAATTGTCGCACGTACTGCTGCATTTGACGCGGTCGTGATCGACATTGAATTGTCCGCACGGTTTTGAATTTTCACCCCCAGGGTAACCTTTGGTCGATACCCCGGTGGGCTTGCCGCTTCTCGTGTCGGAGCTGGAGAAACACGGCTTCTTACCGCTTCCGACACGCTCGAGCAACGCTCCTTGACCGCCAGTGTGTACGTACCCTGTGCGCAGAGCACCGCAAAGAGCACCGTGGTGTACGCCCTTTAAACGTAAGACGTTTCGTGCGCCGTTAAGGGCTACACCACACCGCGCCTTGTGCGCATACGAGAACGGTGAGAAACTGCGGATTTGAGCAACATTTGGAGCCTTACAACCTCCACCTGTTGTCCATTCCTGCGACATTTCAACCATCGCAAGAAAGCGGAGAATTGAGAAATTAAATCTCTTCTTTCGCACTGCGATCGAACGTTTCTCCGTTTACGAGAACGTTCACATATACAGTCCACATAGACATCGCTCAGTTCGACGAGCACGGTTCTGTTATTCCCGCTCCTGAGTGCGACTAGCACAGACAGGAGCGTGTGAAATAAAGCGAGACGGGCAACGCGACAAGCGTTACAAGGTATTCAAATCCAGCCTTGTCTTTCCTTGTTACAGACCAAACAACGAGGGCTGAGGGTGAGCGGCAGCCATAGGTTTTTTTTCCCCAACGACTGACTGACGTCGAGGTGGTTTTTTTTCCGATTCTTTTGTTCCTAAAAAATTTAAAATAAATAAACGGCTTGGCCGCGATAAGCGACCAAGCGAAAATATAAATCGAGTGCATCAATTTTTAATATACTTTTTCCTAAAGTCCTTTCCCTCGTAATCCGGACCCCGTTAGGCCAGGATAACTCCTAGCATTCTAACACGCATGATGCATCGCATGTCATTCGTCGCGTTAGTGGCCAATAACTTCAAATGTAAAGCCGATTCAGAGTTATCGACGTTATTTAACACGTTGACTGCCAGACGCATTTCCCATGGGTTTCCCAAGGCGCCAACGTGAACTTTTCATTATGCGATGCATATTATGTTGAAATATTATTTGCAGAAAATAAAATGAGTTATAAAATCATGCTTGAAGCATTTTTCGTGGTGGTCACCGGTGACCCCCACGGCGTTGTAGACAATTATTACGATTGTCCTTTTTCAAACAATCGTGCTTCGGTTGCTAAGTGATTACTCTCATTATTTAGTCCTATCACCGGTGACACCATCGGCGTTGTAGACAATTATTACGATTGTCCTTTTTTCAAACAATCGTGCTTCGGTTGCTAAGTGATTACTCTGTTATTTAGTCCTATCACCGGTGACCCCCACGGCTTTTTCACTCTACATACGTTTTTGCATTTTATATCTTTCATTTAATTTTTAATTTTTTTTTATTACTGTGTATATATTGATTGCGGATTGTGTATTGTGAACTGTGAACTGTAAACTGTAAACTGTGAGTTTGTAAGTGTCAGTGTGAATTGTAAAGTGTGAATTGTGAATTATAATCTGTGGAACATGCAGAACATAACGCGAATGCAGTTGCATAACAAGCGTATGCAATTAAAAACTGCAAATGTAACTGCGGAACTGGCAGATTATGTAATCGAACAATTAAACATTACAGACAATACAAGGAATAGAGTGATTGTTATAAACACGTTAAAAGTGCAGTTCATATACAAATACCAGAAACGATGGCACGATTCTCATAGAAAGAACTCCCATTTTCTAGAGAAAAATGAACAGTGGCTAGCGAAGATAATTCATTTTCCTCGTCCAAAGGGGTCGAGCGAAAAAAGAATTTGCAGAGTTAAGTGAGAGAAATAAACGTCGCAGAACAGACGACGTATTAGAAAATACACCAGCAGATATTTTAATACACGCAGCTGCTCGAAGTTTACACAAATCTGGAAATGTGGCAGCAGCAAAATTAATTAGGATGATTGCCCAGGCAACACCAGCTGAGGCAAATGAAATGTGGAAGAAATTAAATTCTGATGAAGATTCTCCATCCTCAGTACCTCCAGAAGAGGCATTATCGTTAATAATGTCATCACATTTTACCCGACAACAATATCTAAATGTGAGACAGCTTTGTATAGCACATGGAAGTACTATTCTTCCATCCGATTTTATTCTTCGACGTGCACGCAAAGAAACATACCCACAAAACATTGAGATTTCGGACACAAAGTGTATAGTAAATGTACAAAATCTGTTAAACCATACGATACAACGATTTAAGTTGCTTCTTACACCTACATTAGAAACGGAGGAAAATAATTTCTGTTTAATATCCAAATGGGGAATGGATGGAAGCTCTGGTCATTCTACGTATAAACAAGGGTGGCACAATTCTAATACAAACCAGTCTGATGAAAATATTTTTATGACGGCAATGATACCTCTTAAACTAATTGGAACATTTTCCAAGAGGGTATATTGGGAAAATCCAAGACCATCCAGTTCCCGATTTTGCAGACCGATATCACTCCAGTGGATACACGAGACGACAGAATTAATTAAAGAAGAAGAGGAAAGGATTCAAACAGAAATTAACAATTTAGTACGGTATACCTTTGAGAACATTTCTGTAGAGTTTAAAATGCTGCTCACCATGATAGATGGCAAAGTTTGTAATTCCCTTACACATACATCAAGCATGCGCTGTTATATATGTAAATGCAGTATTTCAGAAATGAATAATTTGGACAACATCTCTTTTCAATTCTCCGAAGATCCCACTTCAATACAATTTGGTCTTTCACCCTTGCACTGCCGAATTCGATTTTTAGAGCGCGTGCTTCACATATCATATAGGCTAGATTTTAAAAAATGGCAAGCAACGTCAAAAAAAAGTGAAACACAGGAATTTTCATATAAAGAATTATTGGAAAAAAGAAAGCGCAGAGTGCAAGAAGATTTTAAACAGAAAATGGGTCTTTTGGTAGATTTACCTAAACAGGGACATGATACATCGAATGACGGAAATACCGCTAGATGTGCTTTTAGAAATGTAAGATTATTTTCGGAAATAACTGGTGTCAATGAAGAATTAATACAACGATTTTCCAATATATTAACCGTCTTAAATAGCGGCCGAGAAATGAATGATGTTCCGTTTAATAATTATTGTCAAGAAACGGCCAAATTATATGTGGACAATTATAATTGGTATTATATGCCACCTTCTGTGCACAAAGTTTTAATTCACGGAGCAAAAATAGCAAAAGCAATGCTTCTTCCTATAGGACATCTTTCTGAAGAATCGATGGAAGCCCAAAATAAATACGTGAAACGGTTCAGAAGAGACCATACACAGAAACGTTCCAGATATCATACTAACCGTGACTTATTCTATAGACTATTATCCACTTCTGATCCGGTTATAGCGAGTAAAAATATACCGAAAACCTCCGTATCAAAACTATCCGAAGAAGTGCTTCAGTTATTGAAACCAAAAGAAGGGTCAACTAGTGAAAGTGAAGATAACGATGAAGACGACTACGGAACATGGTCCGAAGATCATTAAAATCAAGTAAATTATACAGATTCTATATCAATATAGCATATAATTATAACATATAAAATATAAAATGATATATTTAATAATATGTTTGGTTAAATCCATAGTTAACGCTTTTAAAAACAAATTTCATCTGATAACTCTTACATGTTTCGAATCAGGTAAAATCTGATTATTAATTCGAATTCTGCGCATCAAAATCTATAAAATTGCATATTTGTATTTAACTTCAACCGAAAAATTACGTCAAAAATAGGTTTTGTCCGCGTTTTTCGCGTTTCAACCCACTGTGCGCCGCAGCGACGCGATCGTCCCGCTGGTCTGGCTTGGATAACCAGACCAGCCACCGACATGTCCCCCTCAGGGGCTGTGTCCGGCAATCGTCGGCCGCAGTACGGGGCGTAGCGACTCCGAGGTAAACCTGAAGCTAATCACACCGTAAGCCTCCTGTTGGTCGTCACGACGACCCATTCACAATTCCTTTTTTGGTTTTGTGAATGATACGTGACGGCAGGAGAAGCGGGGGCCTTGGCTTAACCGCCTGGGCCAAGAGTATGGCGACTCTATAAAATCGCCCTCCAATCTTAACCTATGGTGCGCGGCGATGGGATGCATGGTTGGGGGAGAAGGCCCAATCCCAAGCGACCACCTCCGGGGCACCTGCCGAACCCTCGGAGTATTAGGCTTACCCGGGTAAGGCGGCTCTGCCCGGGTGGACCTTTATTTCCGACCAACGCGTGGGAATTATATGGATTCACATATTAAAACGGGGATGGGACGGGTTGTTTCGGTTGGGGAGGACGAAGACGGTGCTGGGGCTGGAGTGACGGTGCTCGCGCCTCACTCAGCGCCTGGCCAGGCTTCGTGGAAGGTGGAGCCACGAGGAGCCACATAGGCTCCAAGAGGAAGCGGACGGGGCAGGCCGTCGACGGATTGGACCGGGCGATGAACCCGGCCGTGATGGTGAGTTGCCTCAGGAACGAGGTAACCGAGGTGATATCCGAGAGGATCTCCTCGTCCCTGAGGCGGGTGGAGAAGGTGGCCGCGGCCTGCTCCTTGAAGGGGCGGAAGGCCCTCGGGGCAGACCCCTTAGGGAAGCGGCCCAGAGGATGAGGGAGGCGGCGCAGGAGATGTGTGGGCGAAATGCCCGGCTGCAGCTCCAGGTGGAGGAGGAGCGACGGGGAGGATGAGGGCAGAGGCGCGCTGTAACAGCGCAGCCCTCCTCCTATCCTCCCTCCTCCTCCACCTCCACCCCCACGATCCACGGTCGCGGAAAATAAGCGGAGTGCGGCGGCGGTGTTGCGCGGCCCTTCCACCCGCACTCCGCACGTGCAGAGTTCCCCATCCTTCTCAGAGGACGAACTTCTGAGGAGGATCGGGAACATGATAGATAGTAAGCTGGCCGCCTTCCGGGAGGAGCTCCTCCACGGGGGTGCGGTCAGCAACAAGAAGGCGGTGCCTCCCCGACCAAAGTCGGTTCAGGCGGGGAAGGCAAAGGTGGGGGGAGGGAAGGCTCCATTCACCGCGGCATTTCCGGTGCCGCGGGTCGCGGCCCCCCAGGGGGTAGTGTACCCGCGGCCCCGGTGCGCGCGTCCTCCGCGGCACCATCCCAGGGGCGGGGGGGTGTCGTGGAGCGAGGTGGCAGGGCGGAAGGCGAAGAGGGCGGCGAGGAAGGGAAAGGCCGCGAAGGTGCGACCAGGGCGCCCCCCTAAAACGGCAGCAGTTACGCTGACCGTTCCTCAGGGGGGCGACCTGACACTCGCGGGGGCGATGCGTCTCGCCAGGGATAATGTATCCCTGGAGGAGCTCGGCATCGCTTCCGTGATGGCGAAGAGGGCCGTGACCGGGGGTCTCCTGCTGGACATCGCTGGTCCAGAGGGCTGCGAGAAGGCGGACCGACTCGCCCAGAGGCTCCAGGAGCAGCTGGGCGAGCGGGGTGTCCGAGTCGCCCGGCCCACGAAGCGCACAGAGATGCGCATAAGTGGGTTTTACGACTCGGTCACCGCGCAGGAGGTGTCCTGTGCCCTAGCGAGGGCGGGTGATTGCCCCGAGGGAGACGTGGGGGTCGGAGAAATCCGCAGGTCTCCATCGGGCCTGGGGTCGGTGTGGGTCCGGTGTCCCCTCTCCGCCGCCCGAAAGGTGGCGGAATCCGGGAGGGTATTGGTGGGGTGGGTTTCGGCGCGAGTGGAGATACTCGCGCCGCGGCCACTCCAGTGTCACCGCTGCCTCGATCTGGGGCACGTGAGGCAGTGGTGCACCTCGCCGGTGGACCGCAGCAGGCAGTGTTACCGCTGCGGGGCGAATGACCACCGCGCGAGCCAGTGCTCGGCGGCCCCCCACTGCCCGCTATGTGCGGACATGGGGAGGCCAGCCGATCACAGCGTGGGGAGCAAAAAGTGCTGTCCCCCCCCCCTGGAAGGGGAAGAAGAAGGGGCCCACCCCGGTTCAAGCACCGCGGTTGCTGGCAGCGTCCACCATGGACGTGGACGGTGCCACGGGGACGGACAGCCGGGAGGAGGCTGGGACGGCCGTTAAATAATGACGCCCCGCCTCCTCCTCCAGGCCCATCTCAACCACTGCCGCGCGGCACAGGACATGATGTCCCAAGTCCTCGCGGAGTGGGGGGTTGGCCTGGCGGTCGCCGCCGAGCCGTACCGCGTGCCGAATCACCCACATTGGGTGGGCGACGCGGACGGTTTGGTGGCGACGGTATGGGGAGGTGGCGACGGGTCCCCGCCGTTCTCCATTCTGGAGCGCGGTCGGGGTTTCGTCGCCGTGGACCGGGGGGGAGTCGCCGTAGTGGGGTGCTACATCTCGCCCCGTAGCGGTCACGCCGCGTTCGAGCTGTACTTGGCCGAGGTCGCGGCATGCGTGCAGCGCTGCGCGGCCCGGCCGGTGCTAGTCCTGGGGGACTTTAACGCCAAGTCGGTGGCTTGGGGTTCCCCTAGGACCACCGTTCGCGGCGGGATCCTGGTCGACTGGGCGGCAGGGCTCGACCTTCGGTTACTAAACCGGGGGTCGGAGCACACGTGCGTGCGGCGATATGGGGGGTCTATCGTTGATGTTGGATTCGCGACCCCCAACGCCGTGTGCATGGTGTCGGGTTGGCAGGTGGCCCCGGAGGCAGAGACACTCTCCGATCACCGGTATATCCGGATGGAGGTCTCTGACGCCGGGGCTTCATCCCGGCACCTCCGCCCGGACGGCACCCCACCGCGCCGCTGGGCGCTTCGGCGCCTGGACAAGGACGCCCTGATGGCAGCTGCCCTCGCTGCAACTTGGCCGCAGGTGGCGGCCGAGTTGCCAAGCATGGACGGGGAGGCTGCCCAGCTCGGGGTACTAGTCGCAAACATTTGCGACGCGTCGATGCCCCGGGTCGGGCGAGCTTCTCCTCGCCGGGCGGTGTACTGGTGGTCGGCCGCGATCGCGGAATTGCGGGTCGCGAGTGTCCGCGCCCGACGCCAGTACGCCCGCGCGCGCCGTCGTCTACGACCGGACGATGGCGTGGCGCGAGCGAGGGCAGATGACCTGTATGAGGCATACCGGATGGCGCGGGTTGCTCTGCAGGTCGCCATCAAACGGGCCAAGACCCGGGCATGGAAGGATCTCCTCCAGACCCTCGATGACGATCCTTGGGGGCGCACGTACAGGGTGGTGCTGAAGAAGCTCCGCCCGTGGGCGCCCCCCGTCACGGAGGGTCTTGACCCCCGGCTGCTGGAGGACGTGGTCAATACTCTTTTCCCAATTCGGGTGAGGGGACCACGTCCTCCGGCGGAGGCGGCAGTCCCAAGGGAGTGGGCGACCGAACTGGGGGTCACTCAGGGGGAGCTGGCCGCGGCCATCAGACGGCTCGGTGCGCGTAACACGGCCCCGGGTCCGGATGGTGTGCCCGGCCGGGTTTGGGTCTTGACCCAGGGCGTCCTTGGGGCTGACCTCAGGCGGTTGTTCGACCGATGCCTGAGGGACGGGCGATTCCCCCCCAGTTGGAAGGTGGCGAGGATGGTCCTCTTCCGGAACGAGGGTCGGCCCGCGGAGTCTCCCTCCGCATACCGGCCCATCTGTCTCCTCGACGAGGTGGGCAAGCTCTTCGAGCGGGTGATTGCTGCCCGCCTCGTCGAGCACCTGGCGCGGGGTGCTCCCGGCACGGCCGACTGCCAGTATTGTTTCCGGGAGGGTCGATCGACCATCGACGCGATAGGTCGCGTCAGGGCCCTCTCGGAGTCGGCCGTCTCCCGGGGAGGGGTGGCTTTTCCAATATCCTTGGATATTGCCAACGCCTTTAACACCCTGCCCTGGGAGGAGATAAGGAGGGGGCTCGAATATCATCGGGTCCCCCCTTGTCTCGGAGCGGTCATCGGGGATTATCTCCGCGGCAGGTGGATCGAGTATCCGAGCCGGGATGGTCATATGCGGAGGGAGGTGTACTGCGGTATTCCGCAGGGGTCGGTCCTCGGGCCACTCCTGTGGAATATGGCGTACGACGCAGTGTTGCGGGCCGACCTCCCCGACGGCGTCGGCGCCGTGTGTTATGCAGATGACACACTGGTGCTGGCCGTCGGGGCGCACTGGGGGAGGGCCAAGCGTCTCGCGGAGGGGGGGGGCGCAACGCGTCGTCGACCGGATCAGAGGGATGGGGATGACGGTGGCGGTCCATAAGACCGAGGTGATAGCGTTCCATTCACCTCGGCAGGATCCGCCACCCCCTCTGATCCGCGTGGGTGAGGCTAATATCGAGGTTAAGCCCCTGATGAGGTATCTGGGGCTGATCCTCGATAGCCACTGGCGCTTCGAGGAGCATTTCCGCTGCCTGGTCCCCCGGCTGTAGAGGATGGTCGGGGCTTTGGGCCGGATTCTGCCCAACCTGGGGGGCCCGGCGGGCCGAGTTCGCCGCCTCTATGTGGCAATGGTTCAGTCGGTGGTCCTATACGGGGCCCCCGTCTGGGCGGACGACCTGGCGACCTCCCAGCGCGGCATGACTATGCTGCGTCGGGTGCAGAGGCGGATGGCTCTAAGGGTCGTCCGCGGGTACCGGACCGTGTCACATGAGGCGGCGACGGTTCTTGCGGGAATGCCGCCCATGGATCTCCTCGCGCGGTCGCACGCGATGATGTATCGTCACCGCGTCGACCGTCGCGCGGGGTTGGGGGCGGTCCCGGGTGTGCAGGAACCTGCTTGGGGCGATTTGAAGCGCCAGGCCCGGCAGTCCGTGGTGCACGCGTGGCAAGAGCGGTTGGCTCTGCCTACCGCGGGGCACCGGACAGTCGGGGCTGTTCGGCCACTCCTATCTGAGTGGCTGGACAGAGGTCATGGAAGCCTCACTTACAGGATGGCACAGGTGTTCTCGGGGCATGGCAGCTTCGGGAGATACCTGTGCCGGACACGGCGGAACATACCCTCGAGGTATGCGCTGCATGGGAGGGTGAACTCCGTGTTCTGATCGGCGTCATCGGGCGGGATATCTCGCTGCCGGGCATGGTGCGCGCCATGCTCGGCAGCGTCGAGAAGTGGAGGGCCGTGGCCTCCTTCTGCGAAATCGTAATGTTGCAGAAGGAGACCGCGGGAAGGGAGCGCGAGCGTCAGCGGCGTGCTGAGGCTCGCGCTCGTTTGGTGGCGAGAGAGCGTCGCCTGGGCGTCAGGCGACGCGGGCGGCCCCCTCGGAGTGGCGCATGACCCAGGCTGGGGGGGGGGGTCCTGATAGGAGCCCCCTCCCGCCAGGCGGCGTAGGGTCGGACCGGATGGGGTGGCAGTGCCTCCTGTCCGGGCCCGGCGCACGGAGCGGCACCCTCGGTGGCCTGGTGCGGCCATGAGCTGCCGGCCTCCGAGGGGTAGAAAAGGGGTCGCGGCGGTTGCGAGTTGGGGCTCGCAGCCGCCACTAGACGCGGCCCCGGGACGGATGGCGGCAGGACAATGTGACCTCGTCCTGCCGCTATGAGGCAGGGCGATTACCGGGGGGACCGTTTGTCCCCCCGCGGGTGGGCGCAATGCGCGGGCACGGGGGGGATACCGGAAGTATACTTCGAGCGATTCCCGGTATCCTCCCAAATCGTGCGGAAGGGTCACCGTGGGGTTTTTAGTGGGTAGGTCCCGCGCCCGGTATAATGGGCGCGGGGAATCCCACACACCCCTCCCGCCTCATCCCAAAGAGGTGGGACGGAGTCTTTCGAAGATTTTCTCCACGAAAAAAAAAAAAAAAAAAAAAAAAAAAAGAAAAGACCAGCCACCGACTATAGACGCGTCGCCGCGCCTGGATTCGGGCCGTGGCGGCTTCCTCGCCGTACGGGTCCACGACCCGCTGATGAAGGGCGCAGAGGCTTTGATACACCTCTGCGTCCATTTTCGCCAGCAGGTGAAACGGCGCGGAACCCGCCAGTAAGGTGGCGGCTGTGTAGGAGATCGTGCGGTATCCTTGCACGACCCTGATGGCGACCAACCCCTGCAACCGGCGGAGCACGAACGTGCCCCGCCGATTCGCCATCAAGCCGCCGGCCCATATTGGCGCGCCATAAAGCGCCATGGACCGGACGACTCCCAAATACAGCCGCCGTGCCGCCATGTTGTGCCCCCCGAGATTAGGCATTATGCGGCATAACGCGGCCGCTGCCCTCTCGATACGGGTGCCAAACGCTTCCAAATGATGCCCGAAACGCCAGTAGCTGTCCGACCCGGGTATTGGACTTTCCTGTCCCGCAGGTAGTCCCCGATCAGTCGGCATAGATAGGCGGGCACTCGGTGATACTGGATTGCCCGGCCTATCGCCCCCCAGGAGACCGTATTAAAGGCGTTGGCAATGTCCAACGACACTGCCAACGCCACGCCCCCCCGGGAGATTACCGATTCCGCCAGGGTCCTCACGGTCGATACTGCGTCGACCGTGGAGCTGCCCCGGCGGAAGCCGAACTGTCGGTCGGCCAGATCGGGGCCGACGCGGGACAGGTGCCCCTCGAGACGCGCCGCTATGACGCGCTCAAGGAGCTTTCCAGCCTCGTCCAATAGGCATATGGGTCGGTACGCGGATGGAGAGTCCGCGGGCTTCCGTGGTTTATGGAGGAGGACCAACCTCGCCACCTTCCATACGGGGAACTGGACGGTCCGCAGGCAAGCGTCAAAGACACGCACCAGGCCGGCACCCAGGACGCCCACCGCTATAGCCCAGGCCTTGCCAGGTATGCCGTCCGGTCCTGGCGCCGTTTTCTTGGATGCCATTCTCCGGACGGCCCTGGCTAGCTCCTCCTCGGAGACCCCCAGGTCGTCGGACCACCAAAACTGGCGGCCCGGCTGTGGCTCGGGGGGATACTCGAACGCCTCTCCCCCGACTGGGAAGAGGGCGCTGATAGTTTCCACGAGCAACTGGGGGTCGAGGCCCTCTGTAGTCGGGGGCGCCCATGATCGCAGCTTCCCTACATCCATGTGATACGGGCGCCCCATGGATTTGCATCCAGAGAGCCGAGGAGCTCCATCCATGCCTGGGCTTTCGCGGTTGCGATGTCCCGGCGGAGGGTTCTGCACGCCAGAGAAAATTCCCAGCGCAAACCCACCACCTCTGCCTCCGTTGCACCGCGCCGTCTTCTGGCGCGGGTGTAACGGCGTCGGGCGAGGACGCACCGAGTGCGTAGGTGCTGTATCTCGCCCGACCACCAGTACACAGACCCCCGGCTGCTCGGGGCGGTGGCCCGGGGCATGACTGCGTCACACAACGACGTCATGGTCTCCCGGAACCAACGCGCCCCAGCAGAAGGATTGCCGAGGGTCCGGCGTGGCATCTCCTGCCACGCCACAACGGAGGCTGCCATCCCAAGAGCGTCCGGGTCCAGCCTCTTGACGGACCAGCGTGGCGCCGGGTGTGCTTCCCTGTGGGGTCCGTTTGCACTGGAGGGTGGGGATACGCTGAACGTAATATAGAGGTGGTCGCTTAACGTGGCCACCTCCTCCGCAACCCTCCAGTCGGACACACGGCGCGCAACGACGGGGCTCGCCAACGATATGTCGACGATCGACTCGCCCCGTGCGTGCACGCACGTGCTCACGGCCCCCTCGTTCAACACTACGAGGCCGTGACCCGCTGCCCATAAGAGCATCGCGTCGCCCTTCACGGTCGTCCTGGGGCAACCCCACGCTGCAGCGTGGGCGTTGAAATCTCCCAGGACGAGTACTCCACGGGCGAGGTGTGGGGAGACACATCTCCCCACCCCATCGAGGTACGCCTCAAATTCGTTGAGGCCCATAACGGGCGAAGCGTAACACCCGGCAACCACCAGTTCCCCCCACTTCACCGCCACAAATCCGCGGCCTCTCCCGACGACGGAGCACGGCCGTGTGCCGTGCCCGTACTCCCAAGTGATCGCCGAGACCCCACCGATACCCCCCACCCAGCATGGGTGCTTGGGGACCCGATAGGGCTCGGCGATCACAGCCAGTCCAATGTTCCACTGCCGGAGGGTTTGGAGCATGAGATCCTGAGCCCCCCGGCAGTGGTTCAAATTGGCCTGGAGGAGGCGTTGAGACATTAACTGGTCTCAGCCGCAGCCTCCCCCAGGCCTCCCCTTCCTGATTTCTGGGGGTTTTCGCCCCCCGGATCCTTGCCGCCGTACGAAGCCATCACACCCTCATCAGGGTCTCTGGCGCGCACGGTGTTTGGGCTGCCTTTACTAGTGGGGGCTTTGCAGAACCCCCACCAGAGAGCACACCCTCTAATTTCGTGGAGGTGGAGGGCGCCGAGTCGCAAGGCGCCACATCCACCTCCATCATCTCCGCCACCGGCTGGGTTGCAGGTGCGCCCCCCCACTACCTTCTCTGCCGCCGCGATAGAGGCTGGGGCTGGGACAACTCCCGACACCTCAGCTGGGGACGGCTGGAAACAAGCCGCCCCCTGAACCTCAGTCGCGACGGACTGCGGCGCCGGCCTACTATTGGCCGGAAGCGCGGATGGGGGCACACCCACCCGATTCCCCTTTTTCCCTTTCCGTTTTGGGGGACGGCAAGCCGCTCCACCCATACGGTGATCCGCCGGCTGCCCGGTGCCCACACAAAGGGGGCATTTGGGGGCGGCCGTGCACTCCCTCGCTGTGTGGGAGGCTTCCCCGCAGCGGTAGCAGAGACCGCTGCGATCTACGGTCCTGGTGCACCGCTGCCGAACATGACCTATTTCTAGGCAGCGGTGGCACTGCAGCGGCCTCGTGGGGAGCACCACCACCCGGGCGTCGAGGAAGCCGACCACTATTCGGCCGGACTTCGCGAGTTTGGTTGCGGCGCGAAGTGGACAGCGAGCCCAGGCAGTGAACATGCCCGAGCTGTCCCGCCGGAGGTCACCAACGTTGACCTCCGTGGCGCCGCACCCCCCGGTGGTGGCAAGGGCCTCCCTAACCGCACCCTGGGTGGCTGCCTCCGACAGGCCGGACACCCTCAACTCGGCCTGCTTCTGGGGGCAAGCCACCCGGACACCCTCAACCTGGAGGGCCCCATCAAGACGCGCCCTCAGGGCGGTCGCCTTCTCCCTCCCCTGTTCACCGGGGATCGCTAAAAGGAGCGCTCCGGTGACCGCCCTTGTGGGCCTCATCCCGGTGATCCCGAGATCTTTGCAAATCTCGGGCATCACCCTATTGAGGAGGGGGCCCAAATCTCCTTCCCGCCCAGTCGCGGCGGTCACCGAGACTGCTGCACTTTTCGGCAGCCTCGGTAACTTGACCGTCGTCGGCTGGGCACCGCCCTTTTTCTTGCTGCCAGCCGCAGTACTGGCGGCTGGCCGGCTCCTCGCGGAGGATTTAACTCCTGTGGATGGGGGTGCGGCAGGACCCCCTCCCTTTCCACCCCATTTTTTCCGCGCCCGCTTCACCACCTCCGCCCATGTGCCCTGCACATCGTTGGCGGGGGCAGGGGCGGACTTTGGCGCAGCGTCCTTAGCAGGCTGAGCAGACTTGCCGCTGTCCGCCTTGGGGGGTGGTGGAGGGGGTGCAGGTGCAGCCGTCGCTGGCACCTTTGATTTCGGGGCGCATGTTTTCAGCACATCCGCCCCTCTAGCCGCTGGCGTGCCATGTTGCACCTTGCCAGCACCTTTCTTGCCCTGATTTGGATTCGGGGGTGCCGCGGGCACTTCACGGGGGCAGACGCGGCCCCGGGTTTCGCCACCGCGGCCCCTTCGATGTGCCCTTGAGCATATCTGGCCCTCTCGTCGTACCAGTCGGGGCCGCCCCCACGGATGTAAGAGGGGGCATCGGGCGTTTCCCCAGTGGCGGGCGGGACAGAACCCGCCACACCGCGTCCAACCGGGAATCGACCCGGTCTTCCACGGCCGATAAATGCCCCGCCATCTCGGAAACCCTTTTCACCACTTCGGTCATCATGACGACTAAAGGGCTTCCGGACTCGGGGCACTCCTCCTCTGTCGGGACGGTCCGAACTGCAGACGACGGTACCGGGAACGCCGTCTCGATCTCCATACCGGAGTCCCCCGCGGCGAAAGTGGACGGGAGAAGATCCTCCCGCCGCGGTCGTGGGGCACAGGGCAGTTCATGGTCCGGCGGCGTCCCGCCGGCCACCTCCTCTCCCGCTCTTAGCAGCCTCCGCTGCTCCTGCTTGTACCTCAGGCGGCCCACTTCCCGCCTGAGATGCTCCAGCTCCCTGTCCTTAACCCTGACGGTCTCGGACAGGCTGGTGGCTGTTTTGTCGGCAACCTCCAACCTCTTCTCCAGGGCCTTGGCCTTTCTCTCCCATTCGCCTTGGCGAATGATTACCTCCCGGCCGGCCTATTCGGATTTTCAGCGCGGTCAGCTCTGCCATGAAGCTCTTCGGCGCTGACCATTGCCACCCGGGCAGCCAGGCGGAGCCTACGAATGTCCGTCGTCTTGAGGTGGCTTGCGGTGTCTGCCACCCTGACGACGGACTCCAGCTGCTCCTTGAGTCGACCTCCAGGAGCTCGTCCAACTTCATGACCTCCGATATATTGCGGAGGGCTGCCTGCTTCGGTAGGTTCTTCATCCCAGGACCCAACTTCCTTGGGTCGACGAAAATACCCCTGGGTCTTCCAGCCCCTGGGCGACTCCTCTTCCTCTTACCGGGCCCAATATCTTCCTCGCTAGACTCGAAGCTCTCAGTTTCATCGTCGACGCAAGGATTGGGCACCCATTCTTTGCCTTCCTGGGAGTCGTTGTCGAGAAGGGTGACGATTTCCCCGACGCACGACATTGCCACCACACCACTTAGGGCCGCGTCGCCCACCAAAGGCCGCGGGCCTTCGGCATCATGTTTCTTGTGTGGCGGGGAGTCCCTCCCAGCCCTACGCCACTCGGCGTCATTTAGCCGCTGCAGGCTAACTACGGGGACGGGGCTGACCCTAAGGAGGTCAACTTCACCTCCAAGGTGGGTCCCCAGCTGGGGATTAACCACCTCCACACTCCTGACCGTGGGTTTAACCCCACCAAGAAGTGGTCCATCCATTTCTTTGTCCATGAAGACATTGCCGTCTACCGATACGCTTGCCAGTCCGTTATCCAAATTTCCTGTCCGGTTATTTTGTGTTTGTGATAAATCTTCCATAATTGTTCCCACGAGAGTGGTCGGAAGGGTGGTCACCCCAGGCAGAGCCGCCTTGCCTGGGGAAGCCTTATACTCCGGGGGCTCGGCAGGTGCCCCCGGAGGTGGTCGCTCGGGATTGGGCCTTCTCCCCCAACCATGCATCCCATCGCCGCGCACCATAGCTTAGGATTAGAGGGCGATTTTATAGAGTCGCCATACTCGCGGCCCGGGCGGTTAAGCCAAGGCCCCCGTTCCTCCTGCCGTCACGTACCATTCACAAAACCGAAGAAAGAATTGTGAATGGGTCGTTGCGACGACCAACAGGAGTCTTACGGTGTGATAAGCATCAGTGTGACGATTGCCGGTCACAGCCCCTGAGGGAAGACCTAACCAGACCTAACCCAGACCTTATTTTTTTTTTTTTTTTTTTTTTTTTTTTTTTTAGGCGGAGGGGAAATCTGACATAAGACAATCCGCGCCTGGCCCGGGGTAGTGTCGGATTCCTACCGACAAAAACCCCTCCGCCGCACTGTCCCCGGGGCGGCATTGTTTAACACATTACTTCGCTCCCGGGGCAGTGGCCGCCCGATGTTGCGCGGCGGCAGCGACACCCCCCTTCCCCCGGAGGAGCCGCCCCACATGTGACCCCTCCGGGGTATCTTCCTGCAGGCTGTAGCCTACATGGGGGGGGGGTACCAATCACCCCCACCCTCTTCGTCACCACTACCCTAACACGCAGGTTGAGGGTACGTGTCCCAAAACCCCCGTAGAGGCTCGCAGTGTATGGGGTAGCAACCCTTGGGCTCGCATGCCCTGTTCAGCCAATTGGCCTCGTCACACATTAAGCTAAATAAACTACGCAGACATATAACAAGACAAAGACAAGACATGATATGTCCATGTCGCATACCTGCTTTTTTTTTTTTTTTTCCTCCGTGGGGAAAATCTTCGAAAGACTCCCTCCTACCTCTTTGGGGAGAGGCGGGAGGGGTGTGTGGGATTCTCCGCGCCCATTATAACGGGCGCGGGACCTACCCACTAAAAACCCCATTGTGACCCTCCCGCACGATTTGGGAGGATACCGGGAATCGCTCGAAGCATACTTCCGGTATCCTCCCCGTGCCTGCGCTTTGCGCCCACCCACGGGGGGACAAACGGGCCCCCCCCCGCAATCGCCCTGCCTCATAGCGGCAGGACGAGGCCACTTCGTCCTGCCGCCATCCGTCCCGGGGCCGCGTCTAGTGGCGGCTGCGAGCCCCAAATCGCAACCGCCCGCGACCCCGTTTCTACCCTTCGGCGGCCGACAGCTAATGGCCGCACCAGGCCACCGAGGGTGCCGCTCCGTGCGCCGGACACGGACAGGAGGCAATGCCAACCCATCCGATCCGACCCTACGCCGCCTGGCGGGAGGGGGGCTCCTATCAGGACCCCCTTCCAGCCTGGGTCATGCGCCACGCCGAGGGGGCCGCCCGCGTCGCTTGACGCCCAGGCGACGCTCTCTCGCCACCAAACGAGCACGAGCCTCAGCACGCCGCTGCTGATCGCGCTCCCTTCCCGCGGTCTCCTTCTGCAACATTACGATTTCGCAGAAGGAGGCCACGGCCCACCACTTCTCCTCGCTGCCGAGCATGGCGCGCACCATGCCCGGCAGCGAGACATCCCGCCCGATGACGCCGATCAGGACACGGCGCTCACCCTCCCATGCAGCGCATACCTCTAGGGTATGTACCGCCGTGTCCTGCTCAATGTCACAATGGCAGCAACGCGCCGTCGGCTCCTTCCCTATCCGGCACAGGTATCACCCGAAGCTGCCATGCCCCGAAAACACCGGTGCTATCCGGTAGGTGAGGCTTCCATGGCCTCTGTCCAGCCACATCAATAGGAGTGGCCGAACAGCCCCGACTGTCCGGTGCCCCGCGGTAGGCAGAGCCAACTACTCTTGCCACGCGTGCACTACGGACTGCCGGGCCTGGCGCTTCGACTCGCCCCAAGCAGGTTCCTGCACACCCGGGACCGCCCCCACCCCCGCACGACGGTCGTCGCGGTGACGATACATCATCGCGTGCGATCGCGCGAGGAGATCCATGGGCGGCATCCCCGCAAGAACCGTCGCCGCCTCATGTGACACGGTCCGGTACCCGCGGACGAACCTTAGAGCCATCCTCCTCTGCACCCGACGCAGCATAGTCATGCCGCGCCGGGAGGCCGCCACACGGGGGCCCCGTATAGGACCACCGACTGAACCATAGCCACATAGAGGCGGCGATCTCGGCCAGCCGGACCCCCCAGGTTGGGCAGAATCCAGCCCAAAGCCCCGAACATCCTCTCCAGCCGGTGGACCAGGCAGCGGAAATGCTCCTCGAAGCGCCAGTGTCTATCGAGGATCAGCCCCAGATACCTCATCTGGTGCTTCACCTCGATATTAGCCTCACCCACGCGGATCAGAGGGGGTGGCGGATCCTGCCGAGGTGAATGGAACACTATCACCTCGGTCTTATGGACCGCCACCGTCATCCCCATCCCTCTGATTCGGTCGACGACGCGTTGCGCCCCCTCCTCCGCGAGACGCTTGGCCTTCCCCCAGTGCGCCCAGACGGCCAGCACCAGTGTGCCATCTGCATAACACACGACGCTGACGCCGTCGGGGAGGTCGGCCCGCAACACTGCGTCGTACGCGATATTCCACAGGAGTGGCCCGAGGACCGACCCCTGCGGAACACCGCAGTGCACCTCCCTCCGCATATGACCATCCCGGCTCGGATACTCGATCCACCTGCCGCGGAGTCGCATACCTGCTTGCTCCACCTTCGCCTCGAATTGCCGTGATCCATGTTATCCACGGTAATATACTCCTTCGTCTGGTCCCTGAGGACCCCCCCCCCCCAATACCTATGGGCCCCCTTATCGTCATACACCATACCGTGTGTCCCCAACTCGGGACACCGGTGTGTGTATGGGTGTATATTACTCGCCTAACACTGCAGTTGAGGTCCGACCAGTGTCCCATACTTATCGTGCACACTTTTGCACGTGTGTGCAAGTGTTAAGATAATTGTTAGGGGGAGTAGGTTTGAAAAAACCTCGCCTAACGGTGGTCCGGATTGTGAGGGAAGGAACGTCGTGAAAAGAATACATATTTTAATTTAATTTTCGCTTAGTCGAATGACTCGACTAAGCCTTTTATTTTGAAACGTTTTTGACAACAGAGATTATGTAATTATTGTCTGCCCGGCCAGACGCCGCTGCAGCTAATCCTGTTTGTTAAACCTGTAACAGAAAGAGACACGAATAGGCGTTAAATACCTGTGAACGTGAGTCACGCTGTGTGTCTTACTTTCTTCCGCGCTCGTCTGGTCTGTGCTTGTCGCACCCAGGAGCGGGATCTCAGCCGCCGCGATGCGCAGCTAAGCTAGTGGATCTGTATGTGTGAGCGTTCCCGTTAAATCGGGAATCGCTTGCTTATTATTGTCGTGTACGAGATTTCTGCTCGTCTAATTTCACGACTGCAATTTCTGACTGCAATTTAAGACTTTGATGTATGACTGTCGCAGGAAAAGGTGATCGGAGGGAGGTTGTAAGGCTCCAACCTTTCAGCCGGTCCCCGGCCCTTCACCGCCGTCGTAAGTGCGTACGGCACTGTGTGTGGTGCAGAGCTTGTCAACGGCGCCCTTAGGTCGACTTACGGTTGTGCCTGAGACCACGTTGCTTTGTCGGATGCTCCGTCCTACGCACAGGACCGTACTCCCTGGAGATGTTTGGACGTGTCCCAGCTTTCGCCGATAGCTGGGGTTTAAAAAAGTGTCCCGCTTCGACTGGAAGACGGCAAATCCACCCAGGGTATTATTCACTCCTGTATGGTGGGTTCGAAGCCGTTTCTGACAGCCAATTCGAGGAAGGAATTTGTATCTCGTTCCTCTAGTGCACGATGATTCCACTCAGGATTTCTTCCCACACCTGGATTATGGAGTCCTGCACTAAGAAAGGTGCGAAAAACCTCGCACCTATAAATTGGGATGAGCTTAGCCCTCTATCCCTGGGGAAACGATTGAGTCCACTCAGGGTTTCTTCCCACACCTGTTTATGGATCGATTCCCCGGAAGCACTCGAATTACTTCGAGCCTATTCCGAATTAATTAAGTCTGCTTACAGAGCTCGGTCGTGTACCGACTGGCTCGATACTATAACTCGCAAATAATTCCTTTACCTCTCCGAGGGTAGTCGAAGAATTCGACTCGGGTCGGATAGCTCGAATTATTTGTATATTCGACTGCTGAGCGTGTTCGTATACCGAAGTGCTCGTGGCAGTGGTTTGATAACGAGTGACGGACGAGCACGAGCTGCCAACGTGAGCGCGTGAGTGGGGAGAGTCTTCCGTTACGCGGCGCTGTCGCCGTGTCTCTCGTCCGTCTCTGTCTATTATAGAATTTTCGTACCTTCTCTAAACTCGGGCGTTTGAACCGCTTGTTTCAAAATTGAACGTTAATTAATCGTTCGCGTGACTTTGCAGAAAACCTCGAGAACCGTGTTTTTCTGTCCTCTAACATTTTGAATAGCGGACGCGTCGACCTAGAATCTTCCTGGTCGGTCGCGTAACCGAAAACAAACCGGGTAACGAATTGTTTCGGATTTAAATTAACTATCGCATTTTAATCGATATTTAAACAAAAATAAAAAAAAAAAAAAAAAAAAAATAAATGAAATAAAATAAAATAAAAGAACCTCTGGGGTAGCAAAGCAAAGTAAAAGTGTTTAAATATCGATTAAAATGCGAAATTTAATTTAAATCCGAAACAATTCGTTACCCGGTTTGTTTTCGGTTACGCGACCGACCAGGAAGATTCTAGGTCGACGCGTCCGCTATTCAAAATGTTAGAGGACAGAAAAACACGGTTCTCGAGGTTTTCTGCAAAGTCACGCGAACGATTAATTAACTTTCAATTTTGAAACAAGCGGTTCAAACGCCCGAGTTTAGAGAAGGTACGAAAATTCTATAATAGACAGAGACGGACGAGAGACACGGCGACAGCGCCGCGTAACGGAAGACTCTCCCCACTCACGCGCTCACTTTGGCAGCTCGTGCTCGTCCGTCACTCGCTATCAAACCACTGCCACGAGCACTTCGGTATCCGGAACACGCTCAGCAGTCGAATAAACGAAAATTCGAGCAACCCGATCCGAGTCGAGTTCTTCGACTACCCTCGGAGTTGTAAATGAATTATTCACAAGTTAGCGTATCGAGCCAGTCGGTACCCGACCGAGCTCTGTAAAAAGACTCATTTAATTCGGAATAGGCTCGAAGTAATTCGAGTGCTTCCGGGGAATCGATCCATAAACAGGTGTGGGAAGAAACCCTGAGTGGACTCAATCGTTTCCCCAGGGATAGAGGGCTAAGCTCATCCCAATTTATAGGTGCGAGGTTTTTCGCACCTTTCTTAGTGCAGGACTCCATAATCCAGGTGTGGGAAGAAATCCTGAGTGGAATCATCGTGCACTAGAGGAACGAGATACAAACTCCTTCCTCGAATTGGCTGTCAGAAACGGCTTCGAACCCACCATACAGGAGTGAATAATACCCTGGGTGGATTTGCCGTCTTCCAGTCGAAGCGGGACACTTTTTTAAACCCCAGCTATCGGCGAAAGCCAGGACACGTCCAAACATCTCCAGGGAGTACGGTCCCTGTGCGTAGGACGGAGCATCCGACAAAGCAACGTGGTCTCAGGCACAACCGTAAGTCGACCTAAGGGCGCCGTTGACTGACGTTTCCGCACCACACAGTGCCGTACGCACTTACGAAGGCGGTGAAGGGCCGGGGACCGGCTGAAAGGTTGGAGCCTTACAACCTCCCTCCGATCACCTTTCCTGCGACAGTCATACAACAAAGTCTTAAATTGCAGTCAGAAATTGCAGTCGTGATATTAGACGAGCAGAAATCTCGTACACTACAATAATAAGCAAGCGATTCCCGATTTAACGGGAACGCTCACACATACAGTCCACTAGCTTAGCTGCGCATCGCGGCGGCTGAGATCCCTGCTCCTGGGTGCGACAAGCACAGACCAGACGAGCGCGGAAGAAAGTAAGACACACAGCGTGATTCACGTTCACAGGAATTTAACGCCTATTCGTGTCTCTTTCTGTTACAGGTTTACCAAACAGGATTAGCTGCATCGGCGTCTGGCCGGGCAGACAAGCATTACGTAATTTTGGTTGTCAAACCTATCACAATAAACGGCTTAGTCGAATCCTTCGACTAAGCGAAAATTAAAATTAAAATCTGTATTCTTTTCACTACGTTCCTTCCCTCACGATCCGACCACCGTTAGGCGAGGTTTTTCAAACCTACTCCCTAACAAAAAGTGAAGTGAAAATGTAAAGTAAAGTGAATATTAAAATATAGTATAAAGTATATAATATATAGTTATTAGAGTGTGTGAGTATAACAGAAATATAATCAAAATACTTAGATAGAGCAAGATTATTTACTTTAGATAGAGTACCATAAAATAAAATAAAATAAAATTAAAATAAAGTAAGAAAGAAGTGAGAATAAAATAAAATAAATACAAAATACAATAAAATAAAATAAAATTTAAAATTAAAATTATTATTAAAATTATCTCAGTCTTACTAGCCTAGAACCGCTGCTGCAAGCAGTTAACTAACCACAGCAACATATGTTGTGAATATCTGTGTCTGTACTGCGACTGTAATAAACCTTAGTCGGCGTAATAGTGTAGGTAAAGGTATGATAAAAGGTATGATATATATTATGATATGATATAATACCTAGACTGATGTATGTGTGTGTAGATGCTAACTAACCGCGGATATGACTAAAAGTGATGTGAGTATGGTAAAAGCAAACTAAACTGTTGAGAGAATGGATTTAAATAGGTAGAGTATTAAAAGAAAAGTGTGAAAAATAGGGGATAGAGAATGAAGGTGTATGTGGAAGGTAAAATAGATAGATAGATAAATAGATAAAATAGATAGATTGTTTAAATATGTTGAAAACTGTTTAAATTCGCGTTCGTCCGTGAAATATTATTTCTCGGCCGCGAGTCCCGTATCCGTTTGTGTACGTGACATTCCGGAAGGTTAGGCTGTCGCCGAGTTCGTTCGGCGTACAGACAGTTTAAAACCGCGGACCGTTTACGTAGTTTTGTACGCTGACCTCACGCGAAGATTCGCTTCAAACGCCATTTAAACGGCATAGTGACGTCAGCATCGAGAGAGAGAACCGTATCGTTAATTGAAAAGAGATCGACAATCAGATTCAACAGCGCCACGTCGCGACGACGAGGCGCGACCGAGTCTTCGTCTGTCGATGCTCGATGATTTTGGAAATTATTCACGAGTCGACTGCCAACGGGAGCGGATCCCAGACGATCTCACTCCTCAAAGTACGCGCTCCGCCGAGCAAGCAAAAAGCTTCTCGGCAAGAAATAATTAATTTTGGACTCTGTAAAGAATTCTCATCGTTGCTGCGATTGGAGATTTCAAAAAAAGAACAATCCCTTTAAGCGAAGGAAGTGGTCTAGTGAACGCAGCGCGTGACGTGACCGCGGACGCGAGAAGTTGATTGTACGTTGCAGTCGTTGCCGCGACCGCGACGTAAGGGACTCAGGGTGCACGCACCTAGAATCCCTTTAAAGCTATACGGCTTTGGAGCCTCCCAAAGGTCTTACCGATAGTTCGGTACCGCCTCGTGGAGAGCTCTCCGTGCAAAGGTCACTGCGACCCCTATCCGAAAACCCCGTTGGTGTACGAGTCGACCGTACACCCACCGGCGGAGTTCGGGTTCAAAGCGCCTCCCACTCTTCACGCCGCCTACCACATACGGTCCCCGTAGAAACGGTCGCCGGGTAGGCTTTATAGTGAGGGTGGACCTGCTTGGGATTTCCTACTGTAAATTCGTTTACTGCACAGTCCCCGAAATAATCGGTCGCTGTGTAGTAGTTATAAAGCGTTGTAGGAAATTCCCTTGCACGACATACCTACGTCGATCTGCGCGGTGAGCGTGCTCACGGGATCCACACACTTGGAGCTTTACGACCTCCATTTGGTGACCCGTCCGTGGCGACACAGAGCCTCCGACAGTTACGAGTCAATTCTCCGCTGTTCAGGACGAAAGTCTCGTCGATCTCTTTAATTAATAACGATTTGCGAGCAACAATAAAATACAGTCCACTTGATTACAGCTTAACGATACCTGATCTTCCCCTCCAAGCGCGACGATAGTCGCGAAGAGAGCGAGGCGAACAGCTGACGAGCGTGTTTACGATACGATGCAATCACGTATTTAATTCTGGTCGATCCTTAGTTACAGGAATCAAGGGCCAGGACCACAGCCAGGGCAACGCCAATAGGGCAACCCGGCCCGACAATAAAAAATTGTTTACTTTTCATAATTTTTAATTTTTTTTATTTTTGTATTTTTCTATTTTTTTTATTACTTTCATAAAATAAAAGCCTTGTCGCCGCGCGACAAGCGAAAAATACAAATAAATTGTGTCAACTTGACTTTCCCTGAACTTTCCCTCATCCGGACCCCGGTTAGAACCCTTAGATTCTAACATAGATAGATAGATATGCGATGTGGTAGTATAACTCCAGTCCCATAGGATATGTGATGACATTTTATATGTATATGCAAAATATAAGATAATAGCATTGTAGCTACTATATACGCTAAAATGTAAGATGTAATAAGTGAAATTTTGAAATTTTGCTTAAGTGATATCATATATCATATCATATCACATCTGTATATTACCGGTTAGAGTAAAATAAAATAAAATAAAAATAGAATAGACTAGAATAGGATAGACTATATGCGATAATATATTAACTGGCTAAATAAATAAATGAATAAATGAATATGTAGCATAAAATGTGGAATAAAGTCGCCGTAATATTGAAGTAAGGTAGAGTAAAATTGTTAGAGCACTCAGGGGCTCTAACTGTGTGGTTTCGGACAAGGGAGAAGATAGGGTAGAGAAATTGTTAAAAGTTGTCAAATATCGTTTTTATTACAAAAATAAACCAAAAACTATTATTTTTACAAAAATATTATTACAAATTAGGGAGAAAAACGGATAAATAAAGATAACTGGACCCAGGCTACCGTTTCGGCCTGGTCCGCCTCTTTTCTCCGTCTTCCTTGCTGCGTCGGAGGTTTTCTGTAACAGAAATTCCGGCAAATATGAATATTTTGCGGACAAGTCACCGATTACGCGCTCGTCAGCTGATTGTCTCGCGCTCCAGCGACAGTCTGGTGTGCTTGGAGGAGAGCTAACTGGCAATTCAGCGCAATAGCTAGTGGACTGTATTATTTTGCTTTGGTCGGTGATAGTCGTTTTTTACGATATCACCGACGCGCATAACCGGGTAGACGAGGTTTTCCTCTGATCTACCGGGTTCGCTTCGCAATGCCACGGACGGGAAACCAAATGAAGGTTGTAAGGCTCCAAATGGCTATATCCCGCGAGCACGCTCACCGTGCGGGTGACGTTCGAACGCGACCCACGCAAGAGGACGTCTCGTCCAGGTACGGGTACCTCGTCGGCGGCTCCTCAGGAACGGCCTGCGGCCTACCCACGCAGCTGCCTCGACAGCGATTCCTTTCCTTGAAGGAATCGCCCGGCACCCGCCGTGGTCCCTCGTCGGCGGTTCCCTTCACGAGGAACTGGCCTGCGGCTCGCCGAATTCAGGACGACGTCCTTTGCAATTCCTAACCACCCTACGGTCACAGCCCAGTGTGGTCGACTCACATCTGGTAGTGGGTGTAGCGGTGGAAGGCCGGTGCTTCGAACCCCTTTGCTCCAGTGGTCGTTTGTGCTCTACCTTGTCACCTCACGACTGGTTCACTGGAGCGGGTTCTCTAAAGCCCGGTGCACGGTGAGCACCGCGAAGTGATACCAATATCTGGGTATCCAACTTCCGGTTGCTCGTACGCCGTATAGCTCACACGGGTCGACGAAACCACAACTCCACCGGTCGGTGCACTCTATGTGGTACACCAGACGGGCGATTCGAGTGGGTTCCTCGATCCCTTCGAACGGCGAACCAGCACCAGGCGATAACCAGTATGTCGGTATCTCCGTTACAGTGGCTCAAACCGTATTCAATAGGAAGAGACTTTTCTTGAATAACTCAATGTCCGCAAACTTGATTCGATTACGAGGAGAGAGATCGTCTCATTCTCCTCGGAGCTTCGTCACGAAAATGGGAGAGGTCGTCACAGGATCTGCTCCTGATCGCCGACGGCTCACGAATGATCCGTAACGATCTGCAAGCATCGACGGCCACGGCTGGGCTCCGTCGCGCAAGCGCAGAGTCGCGTAGCGACGCATCGCGCAGCTGGGCCCGGGCGGCTACGCGCCGCATAGCCACGACGCGGCGCTGCCGCGTTTCGGCTGTCGATCTCGCTTCCAATAAATCGATTCTTCTCTCTCTCTCTGCGCTAACAACACGATTTCTGGAATTTGTTCTCAGAATCGAGAATTCCAGTGAAGCTAGCTAGCAAAAACACGAAAATGGCCGCGGTATACTAATCAAACGAAGAAAAAATTCTCCGTCAGCAGAACCTTCTAGAATTACGCGAATTCATTATAGATACGGGCATCGCGGGCGAGTTTTTACGTCTCGGAGTCACACGATATTTAAACAAAAATAAAATAACTTAAGATGAAATAAAGTAAAATAAGTAGATAAAATAAAATAAGATAATAATATAAAATAACTAAAATAGAAAAAGACTAGAAAGGATAGACTATATGCGATAGTGTATAAACTGGCTAAATAAATAAATGAATATGTAGCATAAAATGTGGGATAAAGTCGACGTAAAATCGAGATAAAGTAGAGTCAAATAAAATAACGTAAAATGAAATAAGGTAAGATAAGTAGATAAAAATAAAATAAAATAATAATGTTGTTAGAATGTGGAGGGCTCAAACACTGATTTGAGAACCTCGTCTAACGGGGGTCCGGATCACGAGGGAATAGGAGGATGGGAAAGTAATTGTCACACGTTATATACAATTTCACGTCGTCGAAAGAGTTCGACGACGTCGTTTATTAATGGACCTTTAAATGCGAACAGCCTGTCTTAATTAAATTATACGCGACAAAAACCTCGCCTGTCTGACCGGCGTCTGGCGTGTGCTCGCGTCACGCTGTTCTGAAACAAAAGAGACGGAACGAGATGTAAATATACGGTAACGTTTGTCACTCTCTCCGTCTCGTTTTAATGTTCACGCGCTCCTGGTTGTGCTTGTCGCACTCAGGAGCGGGAAACTCAGCCGCCGCGTTACGCAGCTAAGCTAGTGGACTGTATATGTTCGTGTGCGTTCCCTTTAAACCGGGAAACAGCTGATTGCAGTTTTGGGGAAGACGAGATTCAACCTCGTTTCTTTCCCGACTGCAAGTTTCGACTATCGTAGGAGAGGGTAACGGATGGAGGTTGTAAGGCTGCAACCGTAAACGCTCCTCGGCCCTTTTTACCACCTTATTGCGTGCGTACGGGCACGGTGTGATGCAGGTGTGCCAACGGCGCCCTGGGGTCGACTTACGATTGGGCCTGACACCACGTAGCTTAATGAATTAACGTCCTACGCACAGTGACCGTACTAGACTGGCGATCTTTGGAGGTATTCTGCGATTCGTCGTAAGCTGGGAGTTAAATAGTCCCACACTTCGACTAGAAGGTGGTAAATCCACCCAGGGTATTTTATACACCCTGGGTTGTGGGTTCCGAACCGTTTGATATTCAAGAGAGGTACGAGAATCAATCTCGATACCTTAAACACGACCTCTGGTTGCAGCGATACGTGTTTTCTTTTACTTTTTATTTTTCAGACAAAGGTGGGTCGTAGCCACTGCTGAATACTTCGGACACGACCTCTGATTACAGCGATACGTGCCTATATTCAGGCTGAGGTGGATCGTACCCACTGCTGAATTCGAAATCTCGGATTATAAACTGTGAGATCTTTACAGTCTTTGGATCAGCTCGTGTTCCGACCTAATCTGGTTAATTGGTAAACTGCTTACTGAAGTTCACTGGATGGGATTGTTTACAACCCGTTCCGTATTGAACGTCCTGCGGAGGTTCACGGGATGGGGTTGTTTTTCAACCCGTTCCGTATTGAACGTCCTACGGAGGTTCACGGGATTGGGTTGTTTTCAACCCGTTCCGTATTGACCGTCCTACGGAGGTTCACGGGATGGGGTTGTTTTCAACCCGTTCCGTATTGAACGTCCTGTGCAAGTTCACGGTATAGGATTGTTTTCCAATCCGTTCCGTATTGAACTTGTTGTTCCCGTTTAGGGCTCCTTTAAATAGTAAACGGGTTGTGGAAGTTCACGGTATAGGATTGTTTTACAATCCGTTCCGTATTTGAACTTCCTGTCCACGTTTACGACTCTTTTAAATAGTAAACGGGTTGTGGAAGTTCACGGTATAGGATTGTTTTACAATCCGTTCCGTATTTGAACTTCCTGTCCACGTTTACGACTCTTTGATTTTAAATTGTAAACGGGTTTTGCGGAAGTATTGACGGTACCGGATGGATTCCCAATCCGTTCTCGTACTGCACTTCCAACCCACGTTTACAATTTCGTCGAAAGTTCGAGTGACTCGAAACTATTCGAACGTCTTGGAAATTACGGGGGAGCGGGATCGTATGCCCATCTGCTCACTGCCGGTTCCAAGTTAAGAGTGACGATCTAGCCCGGCTAGTCAAATTCGGAGGGGAGAATCTCCGACTAGCGGCGCTGTAGACGAATTTGAATTCGTCTTTGTCCAACTTAGTATTGTCGTACCTTCTCTTTATACATGCGCCGAAACGTTAGCTCGAAATCACGCGTAGTTTCGTCGATCGCGTGATGTTTCGAAGAAATCCGTATGTGACAGATTTGATAACCTGTATTGTTTTCGCGTAGAGGACACGAGAGTCGAACAGTCTCGAGTCGGTTACATACGCAGAAAACAATACCGGGTGACGAATAATATTCTACTATTCTTATATGCTTCGAATTAACGCGATATTTAAACAAATGTAAAATAAATAAAATAGAATAGGCTAGAATAGGATAGACTATATGCGATAATGTATAAACTGGCTAAATAAATAATTGAATGTGTAGCATAAAATGTGGAAAAAGTCGCCGTGAAATCGAGATAAGGTAGACCAAAATCTAATAGCGTAAAATAAAATCAAGTAAACCTAGTAGATAATAGAAAGTATAATACTAAAATACTATATACAATTGATTACACTAGAATAGGATAGACTATATGCGATAATGTATAAACTGGCTAAATAAATAAATGAATATGTAGCAAACAATGTGGGATAAAGTCGACGTAAAATCGAGATAAAGTAGAGTAAAATAAAATAACGTAAAATGGAATAAAGTAAGATATGTAGATAAAAATAAAATAAAATAATAATAGTATGAAATAAATAAAATAGAATAGACTAGAATAGGATATACTATATGCGATAAATGTATGAACTGGCTAAATAAATAAATGAATGTGTAGCATAAAATGCGGAGAAAAGTCGCCGTAAAAACGAAATAAAGTAGAGTAAGATAAAATAACATAACATAGAATAAAGTAAAGTAGAGTAGGTAGATAAAATAAAATGAAATAATAATATAAAAATAAATGAAAAAATAGAATAGACTAGAATAGGATAGACTATATGCGATAATGTATAAACTGGCTATATAAATAAATGAATGTGTAGTATAAAATGTGGAATAAAGTCGCCGTATAATAGAAGTAAAGTAGAGTAAAATAAGATAACGTAAAATAAAGTAAAGTGAGGTAACTAATCAAAAAGAATAATAATAAAATAAAATAAAGTAAAATAAAATAAAATAAGGTAAATAAAACTGTATCATAATAGGGTAGACCAGCTATGGTAACTGGCCCTCCGCCAGATAATATATCGGCAGCGAAGTTTCGCTGCACGTCTAATCTCTCTTGCAGGAATATTACCGGTAGCGGTAGTACCCTACGTCGTCGCCACTGTCCACCGCCGACGTGTTCCTTAGTACCCTGCCCCGCCGTCGGTATCATACCCTGCCTGTACCTCTACCGCGGGTAATTTACCTACCTGATTATTTCCCGGTGCTGCCCTCGCCGCACCTTACCAGCCGATAGTATCCCTGGAAGGTCCATTCGCTTATCAGCCAGGTAACTCCCCGGCAATCGGTGTCGCTTCCTCCTGTGATAATCACTCACCTTTGTTAGCCAATCCGTCCGCCAGTCTACTTACCGGCGGGCCCTCTCCTAATTAACATAAACCTACCTGACGTGCGACTTTCCCCACAGATGTCCGTGGGATGCACTTACACGATAATCGGGACATAACGTAAATGGGATAAAGTAAAGTAAAGAAAGTAAAGTAAAGTAAACTAATATAGTAATGCCAGTAAAATAAAATAAAATAAAATAAAATAGAATAAAATAAACTGAAATAAAAAGTAAATGTCCTAAAATGACATAAAGTAAAATAAAATACAATAAAGTAGAATAAAATAAGATAAAATAAAATAGAATTACTATTCTACTATAATACTGTCTTAGTTACTGTAAATACTGTAAATACTATATACTATACTATAAAGTAGTAAACTAGGCAGGGGAGAGGGAGGGGAGTGGGCCAGGTGGTGCTTGGAGGAGGTGAGGGAAAGGGAAAGGGAAGGGGGGTGGAACTGTCGGCATGGGAGAGAGAAAGGATGGAGTACAGAAGGGAGAGAGGGGTATGGGAAGGAGGGGAAGGGGGAAGGGGGCGAGAGGGGTCGGAGGGTTGGGGGGAGGAAGATGGTAGGAGGCAGGAAGAGGAGAGAAGAGCCAGGATAATTCAGGCCAGGTACAATAAGTGGTACGGGGAGATCGTAGTGGAAGAGGTGCCGAAGTATTTGATGGCAGGGTGGGGAGAGGAGAGGTACGGGAGGATAGCGAGGTATAGGCTGGGGAACAGAGATGAGGGAGATATTGGGAAGAGGAGGAAGAGAGGAGATGTAGGATGTGCGGGGGGGGAAGAAGAGACGTGGGAGCACGTCTTGGATCGATGTGTTGGGGATGAGGCAGTGGAAAGGGGGGTTGGGGAAAAGATAAGGGAAATTTTGGACGAAGAAGGGAAAGGGGAGGGATGGATGAAGAGGCTGGAGGAAAAGAGGAAAGAGAGAGAGGAGGAAAGGGGGGAGAGAGTTTAGGAAGGTGGGAGGTAGAATAGGAGTAAGAGAGAGGAGGAAAGGGGGGAGAGAGTTTAGGAAGGAGGGAGGTAGAATAGGAGTAAGGAGTGAAAGAAGGAATGGAGTGAAAGGAGGGAAAGGGAAGTCGAAGGCGAAGGAGGCGGGCGTGGAAATGCGGATTCGTAGTTTTAAGGTAATGTTAAGGTAGTTTTAAGGATAGAAAATAGAAAGCGAAACGAGGCAAAGAGAGGCGAAGCGAGCGTATGCGTGGTGAGGCGAGGCGAGGCGAGGCGAGAGTAGCGAGCGGGCAAGGCATGTAGGTTAAGGCTAGGTTAAGAGTAGGTTAAGCGGAGGGAAGGAGAGGGAGGATGGGGTGAAGATAGAGAATAAGATAGTGTAAGGAGGAATTGTAAGGAAAGGAGAGGAGATATGTAACCCTAAGGGGAACATTAAATACATACTACTACTACTACTATAAAGTAGTAAAATAAAATAAAATAAGCTAAAATAAAATGGAATAATATATAAAATAAAATAAAATACAATATGATACAGTCGGATCATTAGTAATGTAGACTGAGATAAATAATGATATAATGAATGTTTAAATATCGCGTTAATTCGATGCGTATAAGAATAGTAAAATATTATTCGTCACCCGGTATTGTTTTTCTGCGTATGTAACCAACTCGAGACGGTTCGACTCTCGTGTCCGCTACGCGAAAACAAGACAGGTTATAAAAACTGTCACATACGGATTTCTTCGAAACATCACGCGATCCACGAAATTACGCGTGATTTCGAGCTAACGTTTCGGCGCGTGTATAAAGAGAAGGTACGACAATAATAAGTTGGACAAAGACGAAATCAAATTCGTCTACAGCGCCGCTAGTCGGAGATTCGCCCCTCCGAATTCGACTAACCGCGCTGGATCGTCACTCTGAATTTGGAATCGGTAGAGAGCACATGGGCATACGAACCCGCTCCCCCTTAAATTCCAAAACGGCCGACTAGTTCCGAGCTCCTCGAACTATCGGAGAAATTACCAACGTGGTAAGGAAGTTAACACGAAAAAACGGATAGGCAATCCATCCGGTAACGTCTTAACTTCCAAACACGTTAATTTATTTCAATTAAAATTAGAGTCGGAAGCGAAAGAAAGGTCTCGACGAAAACGGATAGGGAACCCATCCGGTGCCGTCGATACCTCCATAATCGCTTACCTATTAAACAGATCAGATCGGAATACGACCTGATAAATTAATTCATTGACTGTAGAATCTCGCAGGTTAAAATCCGAGATTTCGAATTCAGCAGTGGGTACGATCCACCTCAGCCTGAATACAGACACGTATCGCTGTAATCAGAGGTCGTGTCCGAAGTATTCAGCAGTGGCTACGACCCACCTTGGGCTGAAAAATAAAAAAGTAAAAGAAAACACGTACCGCTGCAATCAGAGGTCGTGTTTAAGGTATCGAGGTTGACTCTCGTACCTCTCTTGTAAATCCAACGGTTCGTAACCCACAATCCAGGGGTGTATAAAATACCCTGGGTGGATTTATCACCTTCTAGTCGAAGTGTGGGACAATTTAACTCCCAGCTTACGACGAATCGCAGAATACCTCCAAAGATCGCCAGTCTAGTACGGTCACTGTGCGTAGGACGTTAATTCATTAAGCTACGTGGTGTCAGGCCCAATCGTAAGTCGACCCAAGGGCGCCGTTGGCACACCTGCATCACACCGTGCCCGTACGCACGCAATAAGGTGGTAAAAAGGGCCGAGGAGCGGGTACGGTTGCAGCCTTACAACCTCCACCCGTTGCCCTCTCCTACGACAGTCAAAACCTGCAGTCGAGGAAGAAACGAGGTTGAATCTCGTCTTCCCAAAACTGCAATAAGTTCCCTTTAAATTGAGAATTTAAAGGGAACGCACAAACATATACAGTCCACTAGCTTAGCCGCGTAACGCGACAGCTGATTTTCCCGCTCCTGAGCGCGACGAGCATAATCAGGAGCGCGTGTATATTAAAACGAGACGGAAAGCGTGACTCACGTTGCCGAATATTTACACATCGTTCCGTCTCTTTTCGTTTCAGAACAGCGTGACACGAGCAGCCGCCAGACGACGGCCAGGCGGATCACGCGTCGTAAATAAAATTAAAAGGCTGTATTTCAAGGGCCAAATATAAAAATTAAAGACGTCGTCGAGTTTTCGACGACGTGAAAATCTATATAACGTGTGATAATTACTTTTCATCCTCCTATTCCTCGTGATCCGGACCCCCGTTAGACGAGGTTCTCAAATCAGTGTTTGAGCCCTCCACATTCTAACATAAGGTCCTTCGAGCCGGATCCATACGAGGTTGAAAGGAATAAAGAAAAGTACATTTTCTCACACGTGTGGAACTACCCACGTAAAGGTTTTTTCGAGCGGTTTAATTCTCGAAAACGCTCACTATGGCCGTATCACAGCAATCCATAGAAATCGATCTCGATGACGAGATCGAAGACTTGGTCGATCTATGTGGTCAGCTCAAACGGTTGGGTGTAAACCTAAAAAAGTTGGGAAGAGCGAAGTACTCAGAGCGTTTGCTTGAGGAAAAACACGAGCACGCTAAAGAAACTTGGCGTGAGATACGCACTAAGTACGCCAGCGTGCGTAAACAAATACCTGCAGCGGAAAGACCGTCTCACGATCTTTTCAAGCTAAATTATATGAGGCATGCCGAGGACGATATCCAAGATTTTCAGGATTTCGTCCTTACTGAACTAGGGCCGACTGAGTGCTGAGTCGAAACCAGCAATGTCGGAAGTTCAGTGTAGTATACCGATCGAGCTCCCGAAGCAACGATTACCCAAATTCGGAGGATCCTCAAGAATGGGAACATTTCGAGGATCTGTTCACCTCCGGGGTCGTACGAAATGCAGGACTGTCAGATGTGCAAAGATTGCATTATCTGAACGCCTGCCTAGAGGGACCCGCTCTAGCGTCCATTGCTTCAATCGAGATCGTCGGTCGTAATTTCTCAGTGGCGTGGACAAGGTTGAAGAACACCTTCGGCCTCCCACGCATAGTCACGGGAAAACTGCTGGATAAGCTCCTGTTCCTAAAACCCATTGACACCGGTGATCTGGCCAGCATGCAGCAGATCACCGTGGGTTGCACGCAGGCACTCGCTGCCCTTGACACTAAGGGCACGCCCGAACAGCAGCGGGACTGGCTACTCGCGCATTGGGCGAAACAGAAGTTTTCGCCGGCGCTCGAGTTAGAGTGGCAAAAACGCTAAATCTCTCGACAGAATATCCTACGTTTGAGGACGTACGAAAATTCATCGAGATGCACTCACGCGCACTGCTCTCCATGGACGAGAAGCGCCGCGCGGTTGCACTTGCGTCTGTCACGAAACCAAGCGCACGTAGTCATAGCGCGACTCGGGAATCGAGATCGGCCTCGAGACACGTGCGCAGCCATAATGTTGTCGTGGACAACGTCCGGGCGGAAAAGCCACGGGAAATGTGTCACGACAACAGGCACAGTGGGGCGACGTCTATGAAATTGTGCGGATTCTGTAACGGGCCGCACAAATTGACGCAATGCCAGAACTTCGTGCGATTGACTGCTAAAATGCGCAGTCATTACGTAAGAAATCATGGGTGGTGCGTACCGTGTCTGGGCACCACCCATATAGGCACGAAGTGCAGAAGCCCCACGGCATGCACGAAGTGCAGCGGAAGGCACCATCCCCTGCTGCACTTCGAAATATTCCGGGAATCGCAATCTCAGCCGTTACCGGTAAACGAGTACGGCGAGAGAGGAAACAAGCTCACGAGCCTCCCCGGCGGCCTGCGAAATCCAGGCCACACACCCAAACCTCGTCGAGCACAAACACAACCAAAGCCACGACGTCGCACTGTACGACGTTCGGTACAGGTGTACCGAGGCCCGTGTTGTTGGCTACGGCTCGAGTGCGAGTGTATGGGAAATACGGTGCGACGCGCATCGCGCGCGCACTGCTAGATCAAGGTTCGGAAACTTCGTTTATTTCCGCAAGTTTGGTGAATGACCTCCAACTTGTACGAAGGAAAACCCCAGCCACGGTAACGGGCTTGGGAGGAGACCGAACGACAACGATCAAATACAGTGTCGGGATGTGTCTCAGCGCGAAAAAAGGTAGAACACCGACCTGTACGGTCGACGCGTACGTCGTGCCCAGAATCACGACCTACGCACCCACGTCCTTGAAACCGCTCGGCTACGAAGCGTTCCGGGACCTACCTCTCGCCGACCCCGACCACAACGCTGATCAAAATATTGAAATTTTGATCGGCGCGGACTTATATGCACAGATTATGCGACCGGGATTCCGTCGCATAACAGCGGAAGGTCCGATAGCCCAAGAAACTGCATTCGGCTGGGTTATTTCCGGACCGATACCTGCAGTGGGCAAAACCCAGAATCCAGTACGGACGCTACACTGCACCGTACTCGAATCGCTGGATAACGCCATTCGAAAATTCTGGGAAACGGAGGAAATTCCCAAAACCTCGGTGCGTACAAAGTCCGAGGAAGATTGCGAGGCATTTTTCCGAAAAACCGTCGTCCGTGACGAAACTGGGAGGTTTCTAGTTCGACTCCCTTTCAATTGCCCGAGACCGGAGGAGGCGTTAGGAAATTCATTCCATATCGCGCTCTCGGCACTCACAAGGCTACGAAAGAAATTAGAGCACGAACCCGGTTCTCGGTAAAGAATACTCGGAGTTTCTAACCGAGTATGAGTGGCAAGGTCATATGACTCGTATCGAGCCTATTGACCGATCCAGACTCTATATACCACACCGAGCGGTCATACGTACGGACAGTACGACCACAAAACTAAGGGTCGTATTTAATGCAACCAGTAGGACGACTGGAGGTCGCTCCCTAAACGACATCCTACACGTAGGTCCGAAATTACAAAACGACATCACCTCGGTATTGACGAGGTGGCGTTTGTATGAATACGTGTTGGTGGCCGACATCGAGAAAATGTTTAGACAAATTCTCGTCGCCCCACAGGATCGTCGATTCCAATGCATCGTATGGTGCGCTCCAGAAACCGAACAGCTGAAAGCGTTCGAGTTAAATACCGTGACATACGGAACGGCGTGCGCCCCGTACTTGTCGATGCGTACCCTTCTCGAATTAAAAGAGCAGGATGGGAAAAATTTCTGCTTAGCCGCTCCGATTCTCGAGAAGGACATTTACGTCGACGATGTATTTATGGGAGCACCAGATAAACCCTTGCTGGAGAAAATTCGCAAGCAAGTATGCGAGCTTCTGCAAGGGGGTGGGTTTCAGCTGAGAAAGTGGGCAGGAAATTCGCCGCAGCTACTGCAAAATATCCCCCACAGCGCTCACTCCCACGCCGTAGACCTCACCTTGTTCGAGGATTCCGAACTAAAAGTGCTCGGTCTACGATGGATCCCGTCTGGAGATTATTTTTATTTCAATCTCCAACGGTTTCAACCATCAGCAGCGCCGATGACAAAAGGAATTTGTTCTCGGAAATTGCCAAGCTCTTCGATCCGCTCGGCTGGTTATCACCAGTCGTAATTCGCGCGAAGGTTTTGATGCAGTCCCAATGGCTGGAGAAAATCCAGTGGGACGACCAAATCTCAGCGAATACGCAACGAACGTGGAATGCGTTTTGCGCGGATTGGAGCAGCTTAAAGAAATTAAAAATTCCCCGATGGATACGTTACGGAGCAGATACTGTGTCCGTGGAGTTGCACGGATTCTGCGACGCTTCACTCGCAGCCTATTCCGCCGTCACGTACTTGCGCGTGACGACGACAAACAATGACGTTTTTACGACATTAGTGATGGCAAAAACGCGGGTGGCTCCGATTAAAACGCAGTCCATCCCCGTTCTGGAATTGAACTGGGCTGTGCTCCTCTCCGAGCTCGTCGTGCACGTAAAACGGTCACTGTCCTTGAAGGTAGACCGTATTATCTGTTGGACAGATTCTACGATTGCACTCGCTTGGTTGAGAAAGCATGCGTCTACTTGGAAGGTTGTGGTTGCCAACCGGGTGTCAAAAATCCAGACTATGCTTCCGAGCGCTGAATGGTATCATGTTCCCACCCGCTCAAATCCCGCAGATTTAAATTCGCGTGGAGTAGAAGCGGCGGAACTTCTTCAGTCGGAACTTTGGATTTCCGGGCCGTCGTGGCTTCGACAGGCGGAAGAAAGTTGGCCAAAAATGCCCGCTTCACTCGAGACCGAGGAGGGTAAACGCGTTTTGCATACCCTTGTAGCAACTCCGGAGAAAGAATGGGAGTTTGTCTTCCGATTCTCCAAATGGAATAAGCTACTACGCGTCACCGCCTACTGCCTTCGGTTGCGAAGGGCACGGGACGGAAAGCGTCGGTCATACGACGCCAAGGTTGTCGAAGCATCGGAAATGCGGCGTGCAACGGAAAGAATTGCACGCTATTTACAACGCACGCACTTTGCAGACGAATACCAATGCTTGAAAAAGCACCGTATTATCCCTGCAAAGTCTCCATTAAAAAACCTAAACCCCTTTCTCGACGACAGAGATGTCTTAAGGGTGGGTGGAAGGTTGGAGAATGCTGCATTAACATGGGAAACCAAACACCCGATAATTCTGCCAAAGCACCATGTTTCGAACATGATAATAAGGCAATGCCACGTGGACACGTTGCACGGGGGTTTGCAACTGACCATGTACACGGTGAGACAGAAATTCTGGATCATCGGAGGTCGTAACGCAGCGCGTACGGTTATCCAAAATGCATGCGATGCGTGAGATGGAATGCAACCACCTCCACGCAGTTAATGCAGGATTTAATACCGGAACGCAGCCGAGCAGCTCGACCTTTCTCGAACTGCGGAGTGGACTATGCGGGACCATACCGAGTCCGAGACTCCGCAGGGCGTGGGAAAACGGCTCATAAAGCTTACATAGCAGTGTTTATCTGTTTCGCTACAAAAGCCGTCCACGTCGAACTCGTTCACGATTATACCACGAGTGCATTCCTGGCCGCCCTTGACCGATTCATCGCCCGTCGAGGTGTTCCGTCCTGCATGTTCAGTGACAACGGAACAAACTTCGTCGGAGCGGATAGAGAATTGAGAGAGCATTTTAATATCGTGTATAATACACACGAAATGCGGAGTACGTGCAGCCAGAAGGGTATTAAGTGGAAATTCAATCCACCCAGTGCACCACATTTTAGCGGTATGCAAGAAGCCGGCGTGAAATCGGTGAAACATCACCTAAAACGCATAATCGGCGACTTCACTCCCACGAGCGAGGAAATGCAGACCTTGCTCTGCAAAATCGAAGCGAGTTTAAACTCAAGACCGATCGCCGCATTGAGTGATTGTCCCGAGGACTATGCACCTCTCACGCCGGGCCATTTTTAATCGGATGTCCGATAAACGCACTTCCGGTTGAGTCAGTGGAAAATGAAAATCTCTCGCGGCTCACGCGATGGAGAGCGATTCAGAAATTCCACGAGCAACTTTGGAGACATTGGACGCGTGATTATCTCATGCACCTCCAAAACCGCTATAAGTGGCGTAACGCTCAGTTGCAGTTAAAACCAAACGATTTGGTTTTAGTGCAGAACCCCCTTCTACCCCCCAATCAATGGGAAATCGGGAGAATCGAGGAAATATTCCCGGGTAAGGACAGGCTCGTGCGGGTTGTAAAAGTACGCACAGCCACTTCCACCTACACACGACCGATCACACGACTCTGAAAATTGCCCGTGGAAGAGTCGACACAGACAAAGACGACGCTATCGGGACATAAGAAATCCCGAATCACAGGTTAGAACGAGACAGGAAGTGAGATCCGCCGTTGGTAAGAGCAACGGTGTTGATTACCACATATCCCGCGTCTTGGTGACAATCGGTGAGAGGGAACCTATTCCCTACCATCCCGGTAACAATTAAGGAAGGGAGCGATTCGCGCGCGTCCTAGGTTTTAAAAGCAGGACCCGTCGGCCGAATTCGCTTAGTTCCAAGTTACACGCGGAAACATTGAATCAAAAACAAAAAAAAAAATGTCCTCAAGTGACGAAAGCGTCCAAACGGTGGTGGAGTCGCCACGCGACACGCAAATAGACGAGCAGTTTGACCAACTGCTCCGGTTGGTGGACACCAACCGCCCACTACCGGCCCCCCCGGTGACGGAGGGACCACAGGCCGGAACGTCGGCCACCATGCCCACCAGCACGGAAACGTCCGCACCGACCCAGGAGTTCATCCTGAACCTGGGTCAGGATGTCCTCCGGATTCCCGCCCACGTGCCGTGGACCACCCGGAGAATGAAGTGTAAGGTGCCCGGAGGTTTCTTCCGGTTAAAGTGGGCGAGGAGGGCGATTGATCGCCTGCAATTACCGGGCCAACGACAGCCCGCCACCCCCGAGGCGCACTGCAGGCCAGGCGACAGGAGCGGAGCGTCACCAGGCGCCGCCCGCACCACCCTCCAGGAGGGAAAGCAGGCCGAACCGGGCTCGGGGCAGGCAGAGGCGCCAAGGGCCCTCTGGTGCCCAACGTGGGGCCGAAATCGACCAGGCCGCGCTGCAGGAGGCGGTCCTTACAACCCTCCACATTCTGGAGGCAAGACGGGCCATCTCTCGCCGTTAAGTAAGTACCTTAATTTTTCAATAAATTAAGTGTATGTCGACCTTCTCGAAAGCGGATCAAACGAGACCGCGAATTACCGCTCCTCTGGAGTATTGTACGGACCGTGCAAGGGGGGCGGTATGTTTAAATATCGCGTTAATTCGATGCGTATAAGAATAGTAAAATATTATTCGTCACCCGGTATTGTTTTTCTGCGTATGTAACCAACTCGAGACGGTTCGACTTCGTGTCCGCTACGCGAAAAACAAGACAGGTTATAAAAACTGTCACATACGGATTTCTTCGAAACATCACGCGATCCACGAAATTACGCGTGATTTCGAGCTAACGTTTCGGCGCGTGTATAAAGAGAAGGTACGACAATAATAAGTTGGACAAAGACGAAATCAAATTCGTCTACAGCGCCGCTAGTCGGAGATTCGCCCCTCCGAATTCGACTAACCGCGCTGGATCGTCACTCTGAATTTGGAATCGGTAGAGAGCACATGGGCATACGAACCCGCTCCCCCTTAAATTCCAAAACGGCCGACTAGTTCCGAGCTCCTCGAACTATCGGAGAAATTACCAACGTGGTAAGGAAGTTAACACGACAAACGGATAGGCAATCCATCCGGTAACGTCTTAACTTCCAAACACGTTAATTTATTTCAATTAAAATTAGAGTCGGAAGCGAAAGAAAGGTCTCGACGAAAACGGATAGGGAACCCATCCGGTGCCGTCGATACCTCCATAATCGCTTACCTATTAAACAGATCAGATCGGAATACGACCTGATAAATTAATTTATTGACTGTAGAATCTCGCAGGTTAAAATCCGAGATTTCGAATTCAGCAGTGGGTACGATCCACCTCAGCCTGAATACAGACACGTATCGCTGTAATCAGAGGTCGTGTCCGAAGTATTCAGCAGTGGCTACGACCCACCTTGGGCTGAAAAATAAAAAAGTAAAAGAAAACACGTACCGCTGCAATCAGAGGTCGTGTTTAAGGTATCGAGGTTGACTCTCGTACCTCTCTTGTAAATCCAACGGTTCGTAACCCACAATCCAGGGGTGTATAAAATACCCTGGGTGGATTTATCACCTTCTAGTCGAAGTGTGGGACAATTTAACTCCCAGCTTACGACGAATCGCAGAATACCTCCAAAGATCGCCAGTCTAGTACGGTCACTGTGCGTAGGACGTTAATTCATTAAGCTACGTGGTGTCAGGCCCAATCGTAAGTCGACCCAAGGGCGCCGTTGGCACACCTGCATCACACCGTGCCCGTACGCACGCAATAAGGTGGTAAAAAGGGCCGAGGAGCGGGTACGGTTGCAGCCTTACAACCTCCACCCGTTGCCCTCTCCTACGACAGTCAAAACCTGCAGTCGAGGAAGAAACGAGGTTGAATCTCGTCTTCCCAAAACTGCAATAAGAAGTTCCCTTTAAATTGAGAATTTAAAGGACGCACAAACATATACAGTCCACTAGCTTAGCCGCGTAACGCGACAGCTGATTTTCCCGCTCCTGAGCGCGACGAGCATAATCAGGAGCGCGTGTATATTAAAACGAGACGGAAAGCGTGACTCACGTTGCCGAATATTTACACATCGTTCCGTCTCTTTTCGTTTCAGAACAGCGTGACACGAGCAGCCGCCAGACGACGGCCAGGCGGATCACGCGTCGTAAATAAAATTAAAAGGCTGTATTTCAAGGGCCAAATATAAAAATAAAAGACGTCGTCGAGTTTTCGACGACGTGAAAATCTATATAACGTGTGATAATTACTTTTCATCCTCCTATTCCCTCGTGATCCGGACCCCCGTTAGACGAGGTTCTCAAATCAGTGTTTGAGCCCTCCACATTCTAACAATGAATGATTGAAAAAGACCAAACCTATACCAGAAGAAATCGTACTGCCTGTGTAGGTGATTATATAATAATAATAATAATATAATATATAAATGAATAAATGGGTAAGTAAAATAAATGGGTAGGTAAGTAAGTAAGTCAGTAAATGAATGCATGATGGGAGTGCATGATGGGAAATTTATAGCATAATGCATGTGTAGTACAGTATAGTAACAGTGTGAAAGCGTATGTGCATAGATGAATGGATATATGTATATATATAATATAATAAGTAAAAACAGTAAGACCATAAATCAAAAATACATAAATATATAGGTAAGTGAGTGTATAACAATACATGAAAATAAATAAATATATATGTATTAGAATAAATAAATAAATAAATAAATAAAATAAAGTAACATAAAATAAGATAAAATAGAGTAATAAATAAATAAATAGGTAATGAATAAATTAATAAATGAATAAATAAAATAAATAAATAAATAAATAAATGAATGTAGATGTATAACACACTTATAGATGTATAAAAACACTTATTTCCTGGGCCCCGACGGAAAACCTCGTCGTGTCCACACAATTGTCACTAACCCCACAGTGTCAGCCACGGCCCTCCGGGCGGCAAAGCTACCAAGGGGGCGGCAGAGGGGAGGAAAACCCTTCGCCGAGCCCTGTCGATTTCTCGCTCGAATTCCTCCTTTTCCTTAATTACCGCAGTAGTATAGCTATGGGGATTCTAACCCACGGGGCAATGAGGGGGCGTGGGGCGAGGGAAGTGAGGGCGCGCGCGGGTGTGCGGCGCGGAGAACTCGGGACGCGGGGCCTAGGGGGAGTGGAAAATTGGATGCGCGCACACGAGCGGCGGAGTGGGGGATGTCGCACTCGTGGTGGGGATTAGTCCAGGCCGAGACGCTGCTGTGACATCACCATACCTGGACCGCCGTCGGAAATTTTTTAAGAGGAGGGGATTGATCCCCGAAAACTTTTCATACCGAACCGAGGGAGGGGATGACACCCGAAAATTTTTTTCTACACCCACAGGCATTTTTTATTGTCTTTTCGGCGTTCTCGGTACGTTTGATGAGATCTAAAAAAAAATTACATAATGTTCTCCTAAGAAAATATTTACAGCTAGCGAAAAAAAAACAACACAACATTCGGCTCGTAAATCTATTCTTTCTATTTATTATTCTAGTACTCATATTGTTACAATAGGTGTGAGTTGTCGCTCTCACCCTTTAACGTTGAGTCCTAATTACGATGGAGTGGGAATGTGTGGGAAAAGTGAATCGGTACACTGTAAATTTCTTTCGCCTAGTCTGGTAGACTGGGCCGTTTATTTAAAAATGTTTGAAATTTAATAAAAAAAACAAAATTAAATAAAACAAAAATGCAGAAATTTATATTTTTAAAAATCGCCAGGAAAAAACGAGCCCGTTAGTGGCCTGGCCGTGGTCTTTGGCCACTACGGCTCTCGTCTCGGTCGTCTACAACAAAAGAGACCGAAATTCGGCTGTAAATACTTGTCAACGCTCGTCGCGTTGTCTGTCTCGCGTCAATCCAGACGCTCCTTTATCTGTTTATGATAAACAGGGCGGGATTCCTTCACAGCGATACGCAACTGTGTTAGTGGATCTGTATACTTAAACGTTTCTCGTGTGATCGAGAAACGTTCGACTGCTGTTCTGGAAACTTTTAATAGCAGATGGGGAAGACAAGATTTGAGCCTCGATCTTCCCACTGCTGCTGGCTTGAATTTTGGCTGGAGGTGACAACAGTTGCAGGTTGTAAGGCTCCAAAAATTGTCCACTCCGTGATTCAGCGTCGTTTCCTGGTCCGTACGGGACCGGTGTGATGCAAGCCCTTAACCGCGCTAGAAGCGTCTGAAGGTTAAGGTGCTTACACCACGGTGCCCTTTTGAACGTCGCTCTACACCGAGTGTCCGTACACACTGGTGATGAGTGACCGACGTTCGAGCTAATCGAGTTCAGCCGAGAGCACCCAGAGAATACGCCAAATAAGGCCCCTATGGGGGTGGTACTCAAACTGAAATTTCGATCCTCGGAAACGACAATCCCACTCAGGGTATACGCCAAAAGGCCCCTATCAGAGTGTTTGAATCGCACAAACATTCAAGGAAAACCGAGAAGTGTTTCTCGGTTCTCGTTGCACGACAGCTGCTTAAACCGGTACGTGCCTTCCACACAACGGTGGCGACAATCGAACACTATTTAAGTGTTACGATGATTGTTATCAGCCACCGGTTGTTAATGTGGGAAATCGCTTATGCTTGAAAACAATTGACGCAACGGTGGCGATAATCGAACACTATTGAAGTGCACACACGATTATGATCAGCCACCGGTTGTTCACTGTAAATTGTTTCGATGCTGTGTTTGATTCCAGAACGGTTCTGTTCACACAACGACCACTAAACTCACGAAACCGTGAGGTACGAAATCCGACTAGGTTAATTCATCGAATTTACCACAGTCTTAATTTCGTTCCGTTTCGGTTCTGCGGTGCAACTATACAATTAAACGTATTTAATTGCGCGTATATCGTGATCGCGGTGTTGGACGAGGTCGGTTTGAACGATGCGAACTCGTCGAGAACCAGATAGCAAGTGATCGTAGAGACAGGCCCTCTTGTGCGCGTTCGCTAGATGGGAGATTGTCTGTCTCGTATTAATCTTGTATCCTCTCTGTTATTTCGGCGTAGTAACACCTGTTCTCATGGAACCGTTACTGGGCCGATCGCGTGACTATGATTGAAGGTAAATTTAAATTTTTTCTACACGGTATTGCTCCCGAAGCAGGTTACGACGCAGAGAAGGCTCTCGAATGTCGCGAACACTGAGGACAACACCGTATAAGAAATGTCCCCTTTTTCTATAGATCACGCGAGAATTTAACCGCCGTTTCTTAATAACGAATTAACGCGTTATTTAAACACATATAAATTCAGATTTTTATAGTTCACTGTGGTTAGGTTTGGTCAAACTCTTGCAAACGCGTTATAGAAAATGGTTAATATCATTACGAAACACAAGAAATAAAAAGTTTCATACTGTATACTAAATGCGAAAAATTTACTCGAAAAATTTACTCGAAAAATTGCAGCTCCTCTTTCATCCAGAGTCGAGTCTCGCACAACGATGCGTTTTCGCGCTTTGTCAGCGAGTACGTTATCTGCTGCGTGCCTTTCGCCGAGGTCGTTGCTACGCGAATATGCAATATCGTGTTCGCGACACGCTGCGTCCAACGGATTAAAATATAAAATATAAAATATAAATTAAATCGACGGTCCAGCCTTAGATTTAATATATTAAAAACTGATTATATTTATTTACGCATTTCTCTCTGGCGTTTAGACCACCAGTTGAATATTTTAAATCCATTTTGCATGGCACAATGCTTTATAAACAGAAAGAATAGATTTACGAGCCGAACGATGTGTTGTTTTTTTTTCGCTAGCTGTAAATATTTTCTTAGGAGAACATTATGCAATTCTTTTTTAGATCTCATCAAACGTACCGAGAACGCCGAAAAGACAATAAAAAATGTCTGTGGGTGTAGAAAAAAATTTTCGGGGGTCATCCAATCCCGTGGTTCGGTATGAAAAGTTTTCGGGGATCACCCTCTTAAAAAATTTCCGACGGCAGGCCAGGTCTGGAGAGGTCTCCGCGGCGGCTCGGCCTGGACTAATCCCTCCACGATTGCGACATCCCCACTCCGCGGCTCGTGGACGCGCAAACACTCTTCCACTCCCCACAGGCCCCGCGCCCAGAGTTCTCCGCGCCGCACTCCCCGCGCGCCCTCACTTCCCCTCGCCCTGCTCCCCCCTCATTGCCCCATGGGTGTAGAAAAAAATTTGCAGTAATATTCACTGTCACGTATGATTTTAGCAGCACAAATAAAAAATTTTGAAAGGTTACCTGTTAAATGTATTCTCCTTGCATGGAGATACACCATCATCTTGCACTATTGGAACGTAATAACGCATGGCACTGGTACTACACATTTTCTTTCAGAGCACTATTTGTTCCGTCGAAAATTCAGCGAAGCTACTGAGCGACTGATGGAATAGCGTCCGGGGAGACGGCTTAAATAGAGGTGCAATCCCCACCACATTTTATTCTAAAGCTACCATTTTTTCCATAATGCTTTGTTCAATCTTAACATCGCAGCATATCGCGCGATTGCATGTAACTTGGGCCTCCAAGGATAAAAAGTCTCGACACGTGTTGAATGTAATATAATATCTGTGGAAGCGCTGTATAAAATAAATTATAACTCCGTAATCACCAGTGAAACGCACGATGAGATGTTATGTTAAAAACTTTATACCCGGTCTTCTTCGAAATACTGTTTATTAAAACCGACCATCGCTTTTTTTTTTATGAAAAATAATTAAAAATTCCCTCCACTGTCCTACCTGGATGGTGATGATCCCGATGATGATGATGATGCCGGCGATAGCCGTGGTGAGGGTGTGTTGGGGTCGGTGATGATGATGGCGAACGGTGCCACGGCCGCCGCGCATCTGTCCATGGAGGCGATGGAGGAGAACGGGGCCGCCGTAGGGGTCGCCGCATGGGTCGCAGTCGCCTAAACGGGATCCACGGCCCACGCAACCGTGCGACCATTTCTGGCCCCATTGGTTGTTGTGGCGGTGGTGGTGGTGGTGGTGAGCCCTAGAGCATACAATCATTGGGATAATATTAACACATTAAGCATTAATCATTCAAAAACAATACAAAGTATTACATACCGGTGGCGGCGAGGGCCTTTGGGGCGGTGGCGAGGGGGGTGGCGAGGGAGCCGGTGGGAGCCTCTGTGAATTCTAGAATATAGAAATGATATATTACTTATGATGCGATAATTGTATGAAAATAATATTGTGTACATACCTCAGACCTGCCCCACATATCGAATGCAAATGAGCTCGCTGCATCTCCTGCCTCTTGAACATAAACCTTTATCTTGAAAGATGCATAGCTTTGCACAGTAGGATGTCTTTGTTCTTCATGTTCTTCGAAATCTTCACCCTCCTTGCACTTATCTTCTTCACTGACCAACCCCTCCCTTATTCACACGCATCTTCTTTCCCCCTCTTCTCTGAACATCTATCAAACACCTATCGTACTACTTCGAACATGCATCGAACCTCTATCATACCACTTTGAACGCGCATCGAACATCTATCATACCACTTTGAACATCTATCGTACCACTTTGATCATGTATCGAATGTGTATCGAACCACTCTGAACATCTATCAAACGTCTATCAAACGTCTATCAAACGTCTATCATATCACTCTGAACATGTATGGTACCACTTTGATCGCATATTGAACCGCTTCTACATAATAGTAATTATAACTATAGTCTTAATCTAGCGTACATCATGTGCAGGAGGTTAGGTTGGGGAGGGTGAAGAAACAAAATTTTTATATATTAAAAATTGATTACATTTATTTACGCATTTCTCTCTGGCGTTTAGACCACCAGTTGAATATTTTAAATACATTTTTGCATGGCACAATGCTTTGCGTGTCTGTCACATCGTAAGGTATTAAGTGCATTTAGCTTTTTAGAGATATGGTATCCTCGTAGTCCATGTCCAGTGTCTCAATGATCACGCTCGCTCGCGCATTTTCATCGAGGAAATCCGCAAGCCAGTCTCGTTTCTGCAGCCCTTTAACATATGCGATATGCGGTGCGTCATCTTCTTCATCGACCGCATCGACAACATCTTTCGTAATTAGCTGTTTAGCCATACTGTACGGAACGTCTCCATCTTCCCACCGTAGTCCGTGATGTTTTGCCGTCAACCACCGGATGCATGATTTGTCAGATTTCGTAAGAAGATATTGCGGCATCGAACTCCCAAATATATAATGCGAGAGAATTGTTCCTTTTCGTAGGACAGCCACTTCCTTCACAACAAATCTTCCATCAACACTGAACCCTTGCAGGTCAACAAATGTTGGTACGGTCATTATCGGAACAATTTAGAGATCCGCTCACTTCCAAGACAGGCGGGAGAATGCGGACTTTCTCGTAAAGCATCTCGATTTTCATGATGAAAATTTGTACGAATTTGGCACACGAGAGGGCAAGTAAGTAGCGTTGGGATTTAATTGATTTTGCTCACCACGTTTGTCAGCGGATTGTATTCAACCACCCGATCATGCAAAATGAGACAGTAAGCCGTAGTATTTGATGGCACATTCTCTTTACAATCGAATTCTATACGCACGCCCACGGTGCTATTCTTGATCGACTCATTTTGTCGCGAGCAGTCAATCACCACGAGGGGGCCAAATTGTAAAAATTGGGCAACGGTGAATAATGCCTCGTTGCAACTATGTCCGTGATACGATTTACGGAAATGCGTATACATGCTAAACAAGATGGCGTGTCTATTCTTGTCAAAGTCCAAGTTCATGTCATCGTACGGATAAAATTCCGAGTTGAGAAAAAGTTTTACATTGGTCAATTTGCAGTGGTCAAACCGAGTAGCATCTTCGGTCATCACATTCTTTCGAGCAGTCTGTAGAGCAAAGACAACATATCGCGGCTTCTCCAGCTGTGCGGCTGCCTTGACGGCCCACGAATGCTTGGTCGTGCTCTGTAAGAGAGGATACTCGTACAGATCCCACGAGCGAAAACTAATGCTCAGGTTTTGCCCACTTTCCAAGGCATGTAGCACCGATAGCTTATTAACATCGTTTAGCGTCACATGAGGCATCCGCCATTGCACTTTAAGTAATTCAATTTCTGGTTCCAACGTTGGAGGTCCAATTAGAGAATTGTTATCGTTGCGCGATCGTATTCAAATCAATTCGTGACGCGCATTAATAACCATGCGTTTGTAGTCCTCGCAAAATCCCAGCAAATATTTGAGCGGGACACAAAAATTGAAATGATTTTTCACTACTAGCTCGTCGTGTCGTTTCAAGCCCCATCCAGCATTCTCCATATTTTTGTCTTTAGCGGATGTCAGTGATACATAATTTTAAGTGTGCTAGTTATCCCAACGTTTCTGTTGCGATCAATCTCCACACCATTCAGCTCATATCGAATCTCATCAAATATGAACGCCATGCAATTATTTCCCAACATCACCGTTGAAGCATCATTTGGCTTATGTATCGTCAATTTCCCTCCACGTAGAGGAAACTTTCACACGGCAATGTGTATAACTCTTGCTGTTGTATAGGTATTCTTATCTCATCACTGTGTCCAAACGTTGTGTTAACGTATGGGTTGTATGTGTGAGTCTCGAGCTTAACAATGCGATCATCAAACGTCGGCTTCCCTCCAATGCTTAGAATGTCAGCCATTTTCAACTTAAATGCGCACAATGAATCCCAATGATTTCAAAATGCAATGTTTGCAGCACTGAGCCTCTTCGTTTTAGCGTACTCAGAGCTGTTGTTGTTGTTGTAGACAATTTCATTTGGAAGAAACGTGTTTCTGGAGTCGTTCAACACAAGCATCTCATTCGTTCGCACCACAGGTATTATCGTCGTCGTCGTCGCACGTGCAGTCTGATGGTAATCTCTTCACCTCGAAAATCCAGCAATCGTCCGTTTTGATCCACAACGCGTATCGTTAGATCCGTAATGATCTTTGCGGTGATTGGAAGGTAAATGATCTGTGCGGGCGTTTCCGATATCTTATATCCGGGCGGGACTCTCGGAGAAAATTCATGTATCGTATGTACACGCTTCCCATTGTTGTACGCGCCAGCGGTCACACTACATTCAATGCGATTAATGTTTACGCTCATGATATTAATCGGGTCGTCCGATTCGTGCCACTGCCCCGGTTCTAATTCCCGATTCGCCGAGAATCCCAATAGCGATCCAATGTTATTGGGTTTCGTAAAGTCTACGACAAACGAGCAGTACAGCTCGCTTTTCATGGTGTTGTTGTTGGGGCGTAACACTATAGGATACATATCACTGTCACCATCATCATCATCGGTACCACCGAGATTTTGAGGATATCGCTCAAGTAATCGCTGCTTCAAATACTTGGCAATGGCGTCTAGTTCGTAGGAGCCGTGGGGAATCGTAATGTATTCGTGGCCAGTGTCGACGCTGTTGTTGTTGTTGGTGTCATAGTTTGTGGTGAAGTAGAATTTATCGTTGCTCGAGTCGATGTTGGGTATTGTATGATACGTTTCAAAGGTTGTTAGACCAAGCTCGTAATCATCGTCGCTCAAATCTATGGGTGGAAAGTAGCTTACAACGAGGGTGCTACTCTTCCCAGTTAGAGTCAATGTTAACGACATATTCCGAGAAACTGCTCGACTAGTACTGAATCAGAGTGGCGGGGAACAATCCTGAAATTTGGTGCCAATCGTTTGTAGAAAGCGTAGACATAGTTGTCCACAATTGCTCTGATCATACTCCTGATAAGACGTTCGATTGTATTCAATTTTCACATCATCATTATCCAAATATTGTGTCAATTCCTTAGGCGGTCAAAGATTACCAAAGCTGTCGAAGTATACAGCTCGATGCCCTCTCTTCGCATACGCCACCCAATGAGTCCCCGGTCCCTCGACATTGTCCAAATTCGCGATACCGCTCTCGTTTCGACGTACTCCTCCGGCTGGTAGCGCGTTGCGCATAAAAACACCTCTAAAGAATGGAATACGCATACGTTTTGCCAACTCATTCAATTGCATGTCGGTAGTTACACCCACAGGCATCTTTATTGTCTTCGGCGTTTTTTTTTTTTGTTTTTTCGTTTCGAGATTCCCTGTCCGCGCTTGTATGGTGTCAGATAGAGTCCACGACCTTCCATGGAGCGATTATGACGCCGCATTTCCTGCAGCAGACGTTGCGCTGCCTTATTATCGTTTACCGCCTTGGCGATCCCCGCCGCTCCGCCAGCTAATGATCCGACAACACCTAGCAGCGGGAGAAGTGGTAATATACCACCCCATTTGGCCACTGGAAGATTCCGCTTTTGCGATGCTTTTCTTACAGTCCTTTTGCGGGGTTTTGTTTTCATCCCCATTCCGATTTTCGTCTTGGCCTTCATAGCTGCCCAAACAGCTGTACCCAGAGTCGAGTCTCGCGCAACGATGCGTTTTCGCGCTTTGTCAGCGAGTACGTTATCTGCTGCGTGGCTTTCGCCGAGGTCGTTGCTACGCGAATATGCAATATCGTGTTCGCGACACGCTGCGTCCAACGGATTGATGCCTCGATCACCTGTAACCAATCGTTTTGCCAGATGAGTTCCTGGACCACAAAACTGATATCCTGGGATATGTAATTCGATAGGTAGCGCGTTTATCGCTCGATTTAACAAACCACCGCCTTTCTTTACTCTCGTCGGCAACATTCACTGCAGTTTTAATCAGCGGTGCTGGACCGTCGATATGCGTTCGCTGCCAAGGGCGATTATAATGTTCCAGACACCGACGATACTGCCGAACCTCAGAATCGGCATTTATATGCTCGGGAGTCTGTCCCACAACTGGTCAATGTGTCTGCCAAATTCGTGAAGTAGAATAATCTTTGGTATATATATCAGCTGCTCAGAGGTTATGTCTCGAATGTCGCAATTATCTGGCAGAACGAGAAGCATTTCGAATACTGAGCTGTTTTGCTTCGACGCGGACCTATAAATAGGACGCATAGTCGCTTCGATGTGTCAAAAATCATTTTCGCGGTTTGCAGCGAGGATGCGATTCGTGCGACAACCTGTGACTATACGCGTGACAAATTTTGATGATAAATAGCAAATGTCCTCGAAAACAAAACGCAGACACGGTAGCATGCTGCCAAACACTATCCGCAGCCTCATTTGCGGCCCATCAAATTGCGGAAAGACCAATGTGCTGGTGAGCTTGTTGGAAAGTCCTCACGGCGTTCGCTTCGAGAACGTGTACGTGTATTCAAGTCGTTGCAGTAGCCGAAATATCAGTATTTGGAGAATTTATTGGCTCCGATAGATGAAATTGGCTACTTCACGTTTTCAAATAACAGTGACGTCATCCTACCGAGCGAATCGCTTCCGAATTCCATTTTTATCTTTGATGACGTGGCATGCGACAAGCAAGATACGATACGAGAATACTTTGCAATGGGGCGCCATTCGAACGTTGACTGTTTCTATCTCTGTCAGACGTATGCAAAGATTCCCAAACATCTTATACGTGACAATGCAAATCTGCTGATTCTGTTTAAGCAGGATGGTACCAACTTGAAACATGTGTACAACGATCACGTAAACACTGACATGTCTTACGAGGATTTCTGCGCTTTGTGTCGCAATTGTTGGCAACGGGAGTACGGTTTCGTGGTGATAGACAAGGATTGCGCGATGTGCAATGGACGTTATAGAAAGGGATTTAACGAGTTTGCGGTACCGTGAGGTGGCCAATCGTCATCGACACGTCGGTGGAAAAGCAACGTCTGCGGCACAATGATTGATATCGATAGTCTGGAGATTAAGGATCGCGAGAGAATAGCGAAGGAAATTGCAAAAACCAGTGATTCCATTCGCAAGAAACATCAGGCTTTGAAGACTGGCAAGATGGAGGAAGATATCGCGTTGGAAAGATACTTTAAACCTATTGTCGATCCCTTAAAACATATTGTGGAAAATACAACAGCGACAAAGCTGACACATTACCGCCGGGGAGCACAGCCGTTGAAGGCAAGGAAACATTAACACCTAAAACGAAAATCCAACCGAAAGGGAACGCATCACATAAGACAAAGAGGAAACCACACGCGTCATCGGAAAATTCATTCGTAACGTCCATACCAATTCAATCGAAGCGGAAACGGCAGGATGTTACATCAGCCGATTCCCCAGTTCCTTCCACAACAATAAATACATTTCCGAACGTACAATCGTTTGCAACTAATATTGACGATGTTTTCGAAACTACTCCCGATGTGTCGTTTGCAACATCTATTAGACAGCAACTTCAAACATTCGAGGGACAACAAACATTTCGCAACCATTTCGGTCCGTTGGGGCAAAAATACATGCGTGCCATCCTAAGTGATCGCAGGGATACAGCAATGGACTATGTGTACCGCGTATACTTTGGCAATAGTGGAACGATGCTTGGGGACGAGGCTTTCGATATAGACAAGGATGATAATATAATCATAGATGGTGTAAAATACGGAGGAACGTCAGTCCTTTACGAACTGATTTTCAAGAGACTTCCCGACGATGCCATATACACAGATGCCGATAGACAAAAATACAAAAGTATACTACTGACAACAAATGCTCACAGACGTGGTCATAACGCCCAAAATCCCGTAATGGGTAACAAGGGATACAAGTATAAACATGTAATTGCACCGCTACTACCCGTATATCGACCAGTAAGGCAGGGAAAGGCCTGCCGGTTCCGCGAGTCATGACGGTAAATGATAACAAGATCGATTACGTGCACTGGGACGATCCCAACGAGCTGGTGGATCGATTCCGTTTGTTGGAAGCGTCGCGTCAGGCGGGCAACAACTCGCATGACCATGAAATTCTATCGATTATCGAGGAACTCCGCGAGGTAGGCCTCATTATAAATTAAACCGCGCACCGATGATGTGCACTGTATGCGTTGAGATGCCAATCAATAAATTTGGAGTATCGCTCGAGAAGAGCGGAGCAGCTGGAATGGACTATCACAAATGGAGCGGTTAGCTTTTTTTTTTTTTTTTTTTTTCGTGGGGAAAAACAACTAAAGACTCCCTCCCACCTCTTTGGGGAGAGGCGGGAGGGGTGTGTGGGATTCCCCGCGCCCATTATAACGGGCGCGGGACCAACCCACTAAAAACCCCACGGTGACCCTTCCGCACGATTTGGGAGGATACCGGGAATCGCTTGAAGTATACTTCCGGTATCCTCCCCGTGCCCGCGCTTTGCGCCCACCCGCGGGGGGACAAACGGTCAACCCGGTAATCGCCCTGTCTCATAGCGGCAGGACGAGGTCACATCGTCCTGCCGCCATCCGTCCCGGTGCCGCGTCTAGTGGCGGCTGCGAGCCCCCACTCGCAACCGCCGCGACCCCTTTCTACCCCTCGGAGGCCGGCAGCTCATGGCCGCACCAGGCCACCGAGGGTGCCGCTCCGTGCGCCGGGCCCGGACAGGAGGCACTGCCACCCCATCCGGTCCGACCCTACGCCGCCTGGCGGGAGGGCTCTATCAGGATCCCCTCTCAGCCTGGAGTCATGCGCCACGCCGAGGGCCGCCCGCGTCGCCTGACGCCCAGGCGACGCTCTCTCGCCACCAAACGAGCGCGAGCTTCAGCACGCCGCTGACGCTCGCGCTCCCTTCCCGCGGTCTCCTTCTGCAACATTACGATTTCGCAGAAGGAGGCCACGGCCCTCCACTTCTCCTCGCTGCCGAGCATGGCGCGCACCATGCCCGGCAGCGAGACATCCCGCCCGATGACGCCGATCAGGACACGGCGTTCACCCTCCCATGCAGCGCATACCTCGAGGGTATGTTCCGCCGTGTCCTGCTCAGCGTCAGAGCGGTTAGCTTCGAAATTATATGCGAGATAACGCTCTTTGCGTGGCCGGTGCCGACTTTGATGCAAAATCACGCAAGATACGACGCGTAGCTCAGCCGACAGTTGACAGCGATGCCGTTAATAAACTATATGTGGAAAAGAGCATTAAACTTTTAAGAGAGCAGCATGAAGAATTAGAGAGGAAGCTGGTCATGTTTCAGAGAGATATGTTGACGTTGCAAAACAGCGTTCAAGAGATATCACGCGTATTGAATCCGCAGCGACAATGCGAAGGAAAATCATGCGAGACGGTTGAACTTGACCAGAATTTCCTCGAGCCGATGGGGAGCACATAATGTATGTACACGATAATTATCGCATCATTCGTGTCAAAGACATCTCTGCGATCAAACATGCAACCAATATCAAAATCCGAGTAATGAAAGCCATAGTCTCAAGAAGCGACAACATGTTGAGGAATTGCATGCTCCAGCTCGATGACATTTCCCGCGGAGACACGTCATAGTGCATGGATACGATGATCTGTGGCAAGCTGACGTTGTAGAAATGCGTCCATACTCGCGATTCAATCAAGGTCATCACTATATACTCACGGTCATCGATGTGCTGAGCAAGTATGCATGGGCGGTACCGCTCAAGACTAAAGGTGGTGCTGAGGTGACTAAAGCGTTTGCAAAGATATTTAGAGATCGACATCCGAAAAATTTGCAAACCGATCAAGGAAAAGAATTTTACAACGTTGATGTGCAGAAACTCATGACAAAGCATGGCATTAATCATTATTCGACGTATTCGGTGATGAAGGCCTCCGTCGTAGAACGTTTCAATCGAACTTTGAAGAACAATATGTGGAAACTGTTTACGCTCAATGGAACCTATAAATGGGCTGATGCACTACCGCGTCTACTTGCAGAGTATAACGCACGAAAACATAGAACCATCGGAATGCGTCCTCGCGATGTTACCCCTGCGATCGCCGATAAGCTGCTAGCTACAGTATACAGCAACATAAAGATCGCTGCTCCAGCGAGATTCAAATTGGGCGAGTTTGTGCGCGTGAGCAAATTTAAAACCATCTTCGATAAAGGCTATACACCGCATTGGACAACGGAGGTGTTTAAAATAGCCAAAGTACAGGCAACTAATCCCGCGACGTATCTGCTCCTCGATTCCTTTGGAAAACCTGTTGCCGGAGGATTCTACGAACATGAGCTGCAACGCGTCACAGATCCTGATGTGCATTAAGTGGAAAAAATGTTGCGTAGAAAGGGGGATAAGGTGTATGTCAAGTGGTTGGGCTTTGATAAATCACACAATTCTTGGATAAATAAAAATAATGTATTGTAAAATAATACATGGTTCAATAAAATACAATGATGCATATACATATACATGAGTGGCGACTTTTATTTTACACATTAATCCCTGTTTAAATATCGATTAAAATGCGAAATTTAATTTAAATCCGAAACAATTCGTTACCCGGTTTGTTTTCGGTTACGGGACCGACCAGGAAGATTCTAGGTCGACGCGTCCGCTATTCAATATGTTAGAGGACAGATAAACACGGTTCTCGAGGTTTTCTGCAAAGTCACGCGAACGATTAATTAACGTTCAATTTTGAAACAAGCGGTTCAAACGACCGAGTTTAGAGAAGGTACGAAAATTCTATAATAGACAGAGACGGACGAGAGACACGGCGACAGCGCCGCGTGACGGAAGACTCTCCCCACTCACGCGCTCACTTTGGCTGCTCGTGCTCGTCCGTCACTCGCTATCAAACCACTGCCACGAGCACTTCGGTATCCGAACACGCTCAGCAGTCGAATACCCTAATAATTCGAGCGACCCGATCCGAGTCGAGTTCTTCGACTACCCTCGGAGCTGTATAAGAATTATTCACAAGTTAGCGTATCGAGCCAGTCGGTACCCGACTGAGCTCTGTAAAAGACTCATTTAATTCGGAATAGGCTTGAAGTAATTCCGAGTGCTTCCGGGGAATCGATCCATAAACAGGTGTGGGAAGAAACCCTGAGTGGACTCAATCGTTTCCCCAGGGATAGAGGGCTAAGCTCATCCCAATTTATAGGTGCGAGGTTTTTCGCACCTTTCTTAGTGTACGACTCCTAATCCAGGTGTGGGAAGAAACCCTGAGTGGAATCATCGTGCACTAGAGGAACGAGATACAAACTCCTTCCTCCAATTGGCTGTCAGAAACGGCTTCGAACCCACCATACAGGAGTGAATAATACCCTGGGTGGATTTGCCGTCTTCCAGTCGAAGCGGGACACTTTTAAACCCCAGCTATCGGCGAAAGCTAGGACACGTCCAAACATCTCCAGGGAGTACGGTTCCTGTGCGTAGGACGGAGCATCCGACAAAGCAACGTGGTCTCAGGCACAACCGTAAGTCGACCTAAGGGCGCCGTTGACAAGCCTGCACCACACAGTGCCGTACGCACTTACGAAGGCGGTGAAGGGCCGGGGACCGGCTGAAAGGTTGGAGCCTTACAACCTCCCTCCGATCACCTTTTCCTGCGACAGTCATACATCAGAGTCTTAAATTGCAGTCAGAATTGCAGTCGTGAAATTAGACGAGCAGAAAGCTCGTACACGACAATAATAAGCAAGCGATTCCCGATTTAACGGGAACGCTCACACGCCTGATCCACTACCTTAGCTGCGCATCGCGGCGGCTGAGATTCCCGCTCCTGGGTGCGACAAGCACAGACCAGACGAGCGCGGAAGAAAGTAAGACACACAGCGTGATTCACGTTCACAGGAATTTAACGCCTATTCGTGTCTCTTTCTGTTACAGGTTTACCAAACAGGATTAGCTGCATCGGCGTCTGGCCGGGCAGACAAGCATTACGTAATTTTGGTTGTCAAACCTATCACAATAAACGGCTTAGTCGAATCCTTCGACTAAGCGAAAATTAAAATTAATATCTGTATTCTTTTCACTACGTTCCTTCCCTCACGATCCGGACCACCGTTAGGCGAGGTTTTTTCAAACCTACTCCCCCTAACAATCCCACTATTTATATGAATCAGTTAATAAATACTAATTTCTATACATTTGCGGACAATTTGTAAACAATTTTATATTATACAATAAATTCTACTATTTATAATAAATACAATAATAATAATTTCTATTTTACAACGGTATATTATAATGTCCCCAGGGCAGAGTGTCGGTCGAATCGGGTACGATATATCGCTTGTCGTCATACGGACTTAGAGCGATTTTGGATTCGAAATGGTGTACACTTTGTGCAATTTAGACCGTATGCATGATTGTCTGCGAACCATTTCGATCTCTTTGCGCAAACACTGCGCGTAGTCGACGAAAGTTATCGTTCTGGCTATGACGTTGGTCTTGACGCCTTTCGCTTTCTTCGTATCTTTTTTGCCGTCTACGCGAAGTGCATACATTTTCGCTCTAAGACCTATGAATTCAGTCATTATCGCACCGTTATTTTCATCCTTCATCAGCCCCGGATCCTTCTTATTTACGCGTGGCATATTATATGGATTGTCGGTAGGATAATCGCTTGTCTCGAATCTATCGATATTGTGCTTCATAGACTCGTAGATATCGTCGCACCGAATGTGATAAATAAGACTGTCAGTGACGGTGTATAGAATTTTACAATTTTGCCCGTGTTTAGGAGACATGTACTCGTGGTGAAATTCATTCAAACAAAGTTTTGATATGTCCAGAATGCACATACCCACGTATATCGGTTTGTTGAATGTCACCTCGAGTTTTCGCAATTCAACAGCTACTAAATTTTCCGAAAAAACACTTCTGCTGTGGAAATTCGGTTTCGCGATCATTGCCTCCGCGCCATATCGCCCTTCCCAATGTGTCACAAGTTTTACATCCACATGGTTTCGTACATTTTCCATAGTTTTACCGAATACTGCGTTGTTCATCAATTTGTACAAATTCTTTTCAAAGTCGTTTGTCGCGCTTGTTTTAAATCGTGTGTTGTGTTCGATGTAATCGCGGAGCCAGGGAGATTGAGCGAATTGAAGCACGCGGTGTATCTTTGTAATACGAAGACCGTGACGCGTGCACTGCTGCAGGTTGCGATAATGGATTATGTAACGCTGCTTATCGTATACCGTCGCAAGTAACTTGTCCTGCCTGCTGCCAGGTGGTTTGGCACGCGTCCGGACAGAACGGCAGATCTGCATGAGCATCGTGCAGACGTTGCGGATATTCCAGATCTACCTCGAGAATGTATCCTTGGGCGAATCGACACCGATTGAAGATACGTCAAAATTTACAACATCTTCGACCCATTGAAATTTAGCGTATGGTAGAGGCTGACACATTGCCCATCCATACAAATTGTTCACGTCAAAGTACATCAAGTACGATGACTCTTCCGATGCGTCGTAAGATGACATGTACTTGTTATTGGCATGTGCGTATCTTCCGGAACATTGACTTAAGCCCCCGCGTATACCGCGTTCGATAAACATGACCATATCGATGTCTGTGAGCAATTCGAATGTAATTTTGGTATGTTTTAGCATTGCATCCCATGTGAAACCAGGTAGAGTATAGTAATGCGCTGAATCTAATCCGTAGCTCTTGATACAACTTTCGCGAAAATTTTCAAAAATATCTGCCAATTACAAGACATCAGTTTTCAAATACAAATCGCTGTATTCGCCCAAGGTTCTAATCTCGAAACGCTGCCAGACTGTCTCGGCGTGTGCGTAATCTGTCTCTGATACAGTCTCGCCCGTTAACGAACTGTAGAATGACTCGCGCGGTGGTAAGCATGGATCCTGCAGCTTGTTCGCGCAATCAAGGTATTCATATGGAAAGACACCCTTTCGCGTCAATAAATTGAAATCTTCAGTGGATAATGTTCCAAATTGGGATCGCAAAATTTTTAATTGATCTGTGTTAAGAAAAGATGCTAATTTGTCGAGACTGGTATTTAGAAATTTGTATGAATCGATGAATCGTAATTTAATATGATTTTGCGAGTCTGATTCATCCGTATCTTCAACATGTTTTTGTGAAAAGAAATATATTTTTCTTTAGTTATAGGTAATACATCAATGTGACCTACGAAAGCGGTAGCTATTTCCTCGATAATGAAATGCGAATCATAGCCGGATAAATTATGGAAAACTATGGGGATGTAAAACACATTTTTATAATTTAAATTGCACTCCGAATGTGCTGGGCCTCTGAACCGTCCGGACAGATGGCAATGATCGCGAACTCGTACATCGCTAGCCTTGAATGGTTCTTCGCAAATATGACAATGTGCTGCATTGCGAAATGTCGTCAACTGTTCGGGAGTTAAATCCAGCATGGGAACATTACTGGTATGAATAGGTTTGGCAAAGTTTGCAAAATTTTTAAGTTCGTCGACGAACCATGAAACACAATCTATGTCGCGGCGACATCGATACATCGACGGTGATGTATCACACGAACAATGCATATAATATGCAATGCTGTGTACATTGTGGTGTTGATATGTATGTAATTTATTATCACCCGCTTGGTTGTCCAACGTTTTGCGATGATGCACTCCAGATCTGCATATACCACGAAAGGAGCCGCTCCTTCCTATCGCGGTTGCTGAAATTGAGCAGATTGTCGCCTTCGCTGGGCAGCAGAATGGCGCAGTTGTTTATCTGCCCGCAGTCCAGCGAATGCACCTCCAACTTCTCGGTAGATCTGAAGTAGTGCATGCATCTGTAAACCCCCCAAAAAATTTATTTAATTTCACATATATTTCAACATTTTTTAAACATTTCATAAATTTTTTTTATACATACCGATCGCAGATGAATTTCTTGGCATTGTGCCTGCTCAGCTGCATGCCCACCAGCCTTTTTTTTTTTTTTTTTTTTTTTTTTTCGTGGGGAAAATCTTCGAAAGTCTCCCTCCCACCTCTTTGGGGAGAGGCGGGAGGGGTGTGTGGGATTCCCCGCGCCCATTATACCGGGCGCGGGACCTACCCACTAAAAACCCCACGGTGACCCTTCCGCACGATTTGGGAGGATACCGGGAATCGCCCGAAGCATACTTCCGGTATCCTCCCCGTGCCCGCGCTTTGCGGCCACCCGCGGGGGGACAACCGGTCCCCCCGGTAATCGCCCTGTCTCATAGCGGCGGGACGAGGCCAGAGACATTGGGAACTCAATGCCCTGGAGATTTAGGATCGACGTATACTGTGGGTATGAACCTGGACGTTCAGGATATTTTGTTGCTGGATGAAGAGCTGCGACAACTGCCCACGCGAAACATGCGTTGTCCGAGGATTGTATGCTTATTGTTGCCCTCTTCAGCATGATTTCTCGCGGCAACTTGAAGTGACACCCCGCGCGGAGTGGATTTTACTTATTGACATTGACGGTCAGATTCATGATTCTCGCCAATGCCCATCCGCTGTCGCGTTCCTAGAACTCTTCCAGCGATGCCAGGGTGGATTCGACGACGCATCGCTGGTACCACTCCTGCAGATCGGATGTGTGGAAGAGTTCACAGTTTTGGGTGTTGATGCTTTTACAAGCATGCTTGTCACCTGCCACAAATTCGCCGTTGAACACCGTGTTCACTTTGAGGTTTCGATGTTTCCTCAAAGTGTCCCGAACATGCTCCAGCACAATGGTCTCTGCATCCTGGAGGAAGTTGCGCGGTTCGATATAATTCGAATTTAGGATGACACCTGTTAATACGCGAGTATCGAACGCAGTGTGTATTTAACGCCACAAAAGTCCCGTACTCGAATGTCCGGCACCTTCACGCGCGAAACGTCTGCGCACTAAATGTTTCAATCCTTCGAGTCGCGCGATTCGAGCAACCAACGATTGTCGAACACCGATCGATAATCGCGGGCGTTTCACGCGGCTGTGTTCTTCCAACGATTCGATACACTCGTTGCACCGTTCTTCCCACGCGAGGTACTCTTCCTGCGAAATCAATCGTTCGGATTGATCCAATAATTGGCGTTCTACTTGTGCGAATTGTTCCATGATTGTAAATGGAATGTAAATGTAAATGTAAATATAAATGTAATATCCTTTTTTCAATGCAGCACGTTGTAACTATTTGAGGCCTTGTGCAGTTTAAAGCGTGCTTTTATACCTGCACTGCGATTTGGTATCTCTGCCTAACTCTTTCGGTGTCTCTCCTCCTCCCTCAAATGCATTGCATGCCAACATGGTTCTATGCAGTTTCTGCTGATATCGCATAATTCTTTCCATGATATTATATTACATTCAACACGTGTCGAGACTTTTATTATTTATTAATATATGTATCATTTAAAACATATATTATTTCTCCAATTTTATTTCACCCGTCTTCCACCTTATCTCCTCACATAATTCTAAGATTCGAAGTTTCAAAAAAACAATATATTCTTCTATTGTAACAATATAGTATCATTTAAAACATATATTATTTCTCCAATTTTATTTACCCGTCTTCCACATTCTCTCCTCGCATAAATCTAAGGCTGGACCGTCGATTTAATTTATATTGTAATCCGTTGGACGCAGCGTGTCGCGAACACGATATTGCATATTCGCGTAGCAACGACTTCGGCGAAAGTACGACTCTGGATGAAAGAGGAGCTGCAATTTTTCGAGTAAATTTTCGCATTTAGTATACAGTATGAAACTTTTTATTTCTTGTGTTTCGTAATGATATTAACCATTTTCTATAACGCGTTTTGCAAGAGTTTGACCAAACCTAACCACAGTGAACTATAAAAATCTGAATTTATACGAGTACTAGAATAATAAATAAAAAGAATAGATTTACGAGCCGAATGATGTGTTGTTTTTTTTTCGCTAGCTGTAAATATTTTCTTAGGAGAACATTATGTAATTCTTTTTTTATTAGATCTCAACAAACGTGCCGAGAACGCCGAAAAGACAATAAAAAAATGCCTGTGGGTGTTGTAAAAATTTTCAGGGGTTCATCCGTCCCTCGGTTCGGTATGAAAAGTTTTCGGGGATCATTCCCCCCCTCTTAAAAAATTTCCGACGGCGGGCCAGGTCTGGAGAGGTCTCCGCGGCGGCTCGGCCTGGACTAATCCCCTGACATCCCCCACTCCGCGGCTCGTGTGCGCGCAACCACTCTTCCACTCCCCACAGGCCCCGCGCCTAAAGTTCTCCGCGCCGCACTCCCGCGCGCGCCCTACCCTCCCCTCGCCGCACGCTCCCCTCATTGCCCCATGGGTTAGAATCCCCCTAGCTATACTACTTCGGTGCTTACAAAAGCAGAGGAAGAGTGCGAAGCTTATTTCCAAAAAACTGTCGCACGGGATGCAACGGTGACAGATTTCCTCTCGCAGCTCCGATACTCGAGAAAGACATATACGTTGATGACGTATTTATGGGGCACCCGATACGACCCTATTGGAGAAAATTCGTATTCAAGTTTGCGAACTCCTACAGGGCGACGGGTTTAAATTGAGAAAGTGGGCTGGCAATTCACAGAAATTACTGCGAAACATCCCACAAAATTCTCACTCCCACGCTGTCGATCTCACCTTATTCGATGACTCCGAACTCAAGGTGCTCGGATTGCGATGGATACCATCGGGTGATTACTTCTATTTCAACCTGCAACGGTTTCAACCGGCTGCAGGCCCGATCTACAAAACGAACTTTGTTTTCCGAATTAGCAAACTTTACGATCCGCTCGGCTGGTTATCTTCAGTCGTAATTCGGGCGAATATTTTGATGCAATCCCAATGGCTGGAAAAATCCAGTGGGACGATCATGTCTCCGCGAATACGTTAAAAACGTGGAACACGTTTTGCGAGGATTGGAGCAGTTTGGAAAAAGTAAAATTTCCCAGATGGATCCGTTACGGAGCAGACACAGTTTCGGTGTAATTACACGGATTCTGCGATGCTTCGCTCGGAGCGTACTCGGCCGTTACGTATTTACGCGTAACGACCATGACCGAGAAAGTTTACACAATCTTGATCATGGCAAAAACTCGGGAGGCTCCTATAAAAACGCAGTCGATTCCGATTCTCGAATTGAATGTAGCTGTAATGATTACCGAGATTATAGTTCACGTGGGACGGTCACTTTCCATAAAATTGACCGCATAATCTGTTGGTCAGATTCCACTATTACACTTGCTTGGTTGAAAAAACATGCTTCGACTTGGAAGGTTGTGATAGCCAACCGAGTATCAAAAATCAAACCTTGCTTCCGAAAGCTGAATGGAGACACGTTCCCACCCGCTTCAATCCCGCGGATTTGAATTCGCGCGGTGTCGATGCAGCGGAACTCATTCAGTCGAAGCTATGGATTTCTGGACCAGCATGGTTGAGACAATCTGAAGAAAATTGGCCGAAAACGCATGATTCCATCGATACGAGCGAGGGCAAGCGCATTCCGCACGTCCACGTTGCAACTCCAGAGAAAGAATGGGAATTCGTGTTTCGATTCTCAACCTGGAGTAAGCTACTTCAGCGTAACTGCATATTGTCTCCGATTACGAAGACCGATGCAAGGTGAGCGAAGGTCGTTCGATGCAAACATTGTCGAAGCTTCAGAATTGCAGCTCGCCAAGGAAAGAATCGTCCGCTACATACAGCGAACGCACTTCGCGGGCGAGTACCAGTGCTTAAAAAGCGCAGGGAAATTCCCGCGAAATCTCCATTAAAACGTCTGAACCCGTTCCTAGACGCACACGATGTCTTAAGGGTAGGTGGACGATTGGAGAATGCGACGCTGGCATGGGAAGCGAAGCACCCCATAATTTTGCCAAAACATCATGTGTCCACCATGATAATCCGGCAGTGCCACGTGAATACGTTGCATGGGGGCTTGCAGCTGACGATATCCATGGTAAAACAGCAATTTTGGATCCTCGGTTGCAGAACCACAGCTCGAAAGGTCATTCATCAATGCATGAAATGCGTGAGATGGAGGGCACAAACCTACACGCAGATCATGCAGGATTTGACCTTGGAACGAAGTCGTCCAGCCCGGGCTTTTCTAAACTGCGGAGTTGATTATGCGGGACCGTACAAAGTCCGCGACTCCGCGGGCCGAGGAAAAACAGCTCATAAAGCGTACATAGCGGTTTTTGTCTGCTTCGCGACAAGAGCTATACACATTGAACTCGTCCACGATTACACGACGAGTGCATTTTTGGCTGTATTGGAGCGATTAATTGCCCGACGAGGAATCCCGTCCTGCATACGCAGTGACAACGGGACAAATTTCGTCGGCGCAGATCGTGAATTAAGAAAACATTTCAATATGGGGTGTAAAACGCCGGAAATGCGAAACGAATGTGGCCAGAAGGGCATTCGGTGGAAATTTAATCCACCCAGTGCCCCTCACTTCGGTGGGATGCAGGAAGCTGGTGTCAAATCAGTGAAGCATCATTTGGAAGCGCATCATAGGAGAATTCACTCCCACGAGCGAAGAATTACAGACGTTACTCTGTAAAATCGAAGCCAGTTTAAACTCGCGACCGATTGCCGCTCTGAGTGACAGCCCAGATGATTACGCGCCTCTCACACCGGCCCACTTCCTAATCGGAGGGCCTACGTTGGCACCCCCAATGGAATCCGTGGAAAATGCAAATATTTCGCATCTTACAAGATGGAGAGCAATGCAAAAATTCCACGAGCAGCTCTGGAGACACTGGACGAGAGATTATCTCACGCATCTCCAGAACCGCTACAAATGGCAGACGGAAAATACACGCCTAAAAGAACGATCTTGTTCTGGTACAGAATCCTCTCCCCCCAAATCATTGGGAAATGGGAAGAATAGAGGAAGTATTTCCGGGAAAGGACAGGCATGTATGTGTAGTGAAAGTACGTACAGCCAAATCCACATATACACGACCAATTACGCGATTGTGTAAATTGCCTGTGGCTGAGTTTTCGTTTGAGTCACCTTCGGCAACGGTCACCGAAGTCGAACAGGTGATCTAAACAAAACCGTTCAAGTTCGAAAGGACAAGGATTTTGGAAGGTGAGAACGGTTGATTCTGAACGGCGGCGGAAAAGGCCTGAAACCCGAACAGGGCGTCGCAGAACGATGCCCTGCCAATGGCAGCCATCCAGGCCATCCTCGCTTCCCTGCAGATGCTGCATGGAAACAATTCCGCTGGACCTTCCAATAAATGTGAGTAAATTGCATTTTAATTTGCATGCGCCTACTCTCACTCGGGTCGCGGCCATTCGATAGAATCGCTCCCTAGTTTATTGCACGGACCGTGCAAGGGGGCGGTATGTTTAAAGATCGCATAATGCCGAGCGATTATCCTCGGCCGCAATTACCGTTAATCCTGTTAACGTACAATAACCAAGAGATTATCTCTAATTGGATTTGTATAGCGAACGGTGATTGAAAAACGTGTGTATTATTAGTTTTTCTGGAATCGGTAACGGCTCATTACCTTTCGATTCGAGTGTGCTAACGGTGTTAGTGACGTCAGTACCGTGAGAGAGTAGTGCGCCGATAATGTGACAAGGAGAGACGGCCGAAATTCAGACAGCGCCACGGAACGACCAGTAACAGTACCGCGGCGACGTCTTCGGCTGTCAATCCGGATCATTCTTACGGCGACTTCTGAACGAGACGCATCGGCTCCCGATCATATTCGATCAGAAGTTAATCGCGATTTAAGAGGCAAGATCCTCGTGCGAGAAAGCCATAAAGACTGCTATTGTTAGAAAAGGGTGTAGCGAGCCTTGCTCGAAAGGTCGGAAATTCATTCCCACCTTGCTTGGAAAACACGATTCGCATCTCGATTCGTGCAAGTGCATTCTGAATCTCGTTCGAGAAAATCTCGATCGAGTTTAATCAATTTAAATTTACTGCATATTTTGGAGGGCTCGAGAATACACCAATAGGGTGTTCGACCCTCCTGTGCAGGAATTTAACGGTCGATTCCAACGTATAAATGTTTGAATCATATAGAAGTCGGCGGTTACCGTCCCATACTTCTGTGTGATTGCCCTTCGGCTTAGGAGACACCAAAAGGGAGGCACCTACGTGGTGTACCTCCAGGTGGGCTCACTGTAGTCAGGTCCACGTCCATTTTGGACGTGTGATTTTCGGTCTTCGCCTCCTTATTTCTATAGATCACGCCGGTGTAACGTATAGAGGAGCACCAGTGCGGAGAAGTAACGGAGTCGTGGGTCAGGCCCCCGCGTAGTTCAAAATACTGCAACGTATCACGTCGAGTAGTGCATTCGTGCAGTGAACAACGTGTTGTCGGGCTTCGCAGTGTAACTCTCGGCCAAATAAGTCATCTGTTGGAACGTGTTAAGAGAAGCCGCAGATTGACGGTCGTGCAGTGCACTGCAGTGCAACTCGACGCACAGACTCAGTGTGCATACTCACGGGAACAGTGCATTAGGAGCCTTACAACCTCCTCTTGCATCCCCGTCCACTGGGCAATCGACCACTGAATCGGCGAAGAAAAGAAGTTTAATTCTTTCCCTAGCCAAAATACAGTCCACGTTTATATTTCGTAATTTACGACAAGTTTACATTTCTCCGCTCCGGTAAGTTCGAATTACGAAGCCAGGAGCGCGAGCAAACGAGCGCGACGAAGATACGTATACCGTGTACGTGTGTCTAACACATAGTCGTGTTTTTCTGTTCATAGGAATCTTGGCCTACCTCAATCCTGCGAGTTCGGCGACCCAGCATCGCGGAACGGCCAGACACAAGGCCAAATTAATATTTCCCTGTTCAGTCTCGTTACTTTTAATTATAATTATTCGTAGTGTTTTTCTTTTGTTTCTTTTATTTTGGTTTTGAAAAAAAAGCTCGGACTACAAGGCCGGCGAAAAGAAAACCATTTTGTGTCCGATTCACTTCCCCGATAAAACTTCCACACCTCGATCCGGACTCATTCGTTAAAAGTGTATCAACGCTTTTTAATACTGTGTAACCAAACGTTTCCTCCCGTAGATTGTTTGGCACATACACCTGAAGCTATTTGGCGGAGGCGCGATGTATTATTACATGCCCAAAAGAAGCACGAGTATGCTGGGGGTTCTAATCGAGAAATGACGTCGGAACAGCAGGAAAGGTTTGAACAGTTAGTATTCGTTAAATATCGCTCAGTTACGGATCGCAACTCTTTAGGAAAGAAAACTGTTAATTATACTCAAACAGAACAATGGCTAGTGCAAAAATTTCAACGATGGCATGCGCAGGAACAGATAAAAGTAAAACGTAGGATGGAGCAGATACGTGCGGGATTACATAATGCCAACTTGCAGGACTTACGTTTTGATGATCCTTTTGAGTTATATTATTCTTTGAGCACACAAGTAGCTGAGTTACCTGAGAACAATACGACAGGTTTTCTTCCTAGCGAAATTCTAGAAATGGAAGTCAAAGGATTGCTCAAATGGTTGAACATCATGAAACCCATCCTCCAGAAATTGTGGTACCGGATGAACCTGCCGATCCTTTCTCAACTGAAATTTAGCCAAATGCCTCGTCATCTAATTAGTGACGCGCATGAATGAATTAACGAGATTCCCACTGTCCCTATCTACTAGGTGTCCAAAGTTGTGGGGGAGGTATAGCACTCCCCACCGGCCCCCACAGCATGAGCCAACCTCTCCTCCAAGCGGTGGACTCCGGGCAACGGCAAGCCGGCGAACGGGGCTCTGGCTTTAGGCAGGGGCGGTACACGGGCACACCGTATGGGAGTAGCAACCCCACCTACCCGAGCAAAGATGGGATCCGTCGATCGTCATGTGCTATAAACAGCAAGAGGTGTCAGAAACCGTGGTGTCGGGAAAGCAAGAAGGAGAGATGGGAAAGAAAATTAGCGCATATTACATCAAAGGGGCTATATGCCCCTTTTCGCATTAATGAAAATTCCCAAGAAGGCGAGTACTGACACCACAAACAAAGGGGGCTATATGCCCCTTTTCACGATTAAGCAATTTTAATACCGCAAAACGAGACACAAAACGACGTCTGTATGCGTCCCCAAAAACAATACGCCGCTGGACTTGGCAAGGTCCAGCACACCAAAACATCTGGTGGCAGACGTCGACATGCCAGACGATCGGCGGAAGGAGGCCACCGTATAAGTAGCTGAGCTGCTCCCTACTGCCTGACGGTGTCGGCTGGGATTTATCCATGCTAGTATCCTAGGTAGGAGACGGGCCTCAGCGCGGATCGCTCCCCTGGCCATTAGAAGACTCCGCCTAGACCAGCTCAACTCCGAGCTGTAAGCCGGTGGTGTACGGCTCTGTCAGACTCGGAGTCCTTGCCATACAGACGCTGCATATAGGAAGGATATGCAGCGCATGACGAAAAATACATAAGGTACGCCAACGACGATACGAACATGTACATGATACATGCCGTCGTTGCGCTGCACATAGCAGCTAACGTCGTTGGCGATGGCAAAAAGACGCTGAAGCGTCCAGAGCACAGTCGATGATGGCACAGTGAGATCAACTAGTCGTTGCTAAGGACGAGTCCCACGTTTTGGAGCTAATGCTACAAGGAACATGATGCCCGTGGTCATGTCCTGGTTACGCAGCGCGGGCTCCTACAGGGAGCAGAAACCGGGCGTAGCGAAGCAGAGGAACATCTGTTTGAGGTTTGTTCCCCACGTGTTTGCCGTGCGTGCGACCTGTGTCGGCGGAAAAGAGGATCCTGGGATCTGAGGGCCCTCTCTCTTGCGGGAGTGTAGCTGCCCACACGTACCTTTGGCCTCTGCTTCGTCTAGACAGGCGGCTAGGCGAGAAAAGCAGCCCTGTGTCTAGTCAACCGGCTTGGAACACCATTCGTGGGTTCTATTCGGGCGAGGAAGTGAACCTAGGAGTTCGGGGAAAGCCCGGTCGGCCTTTGTTCGCGGACTATATCCCGGGTGCAAGTCTAACCCAGGCAGTAGCCGGGTTCCAATTGAGGGTCCATGGAGGCCGGGGCACACTCCGGGACCAAAGGAATACATGCAAGTATGGAACCTAAAAGCGAACTCAACAAAATTGACGCCTCAGTACCCCGAAAGGGAGAAAGGGGAGTTAAGATGGCCGCTGTCGTTGCTCCCGGTAGAACGACAGCGGTGAGCAAACCGGCTGTGGTGGTTACACCACCTCAGATGACCGAGAAGGCGGTCGAAGCTGGTAAGGGCACAAAAATGTCCACCAGCAGTAAGCCCCCAACACCAAAGGGCATGGCTACAAGATCCAAGCCAGCGGGAATAACATCTCCCGCGCCCAGAATAAAATCAGAAACGGACGGATCGGAGACACCACCCCGTACAACTCCACCGAAGAAGCCGGAGGCCAAAAAGCCGAAGGTCTCTTCAGAAGGCAACGCCACGTCTTCGGACGGAGGAAAGGGCCATGAAGTTGACAGCGACGGTTGGATAACCGTCGCCAAGAAGGAAGACGCCGCTGAGGGTAGCGAAAGCCCCAAAAGCGGCAAAAGAAAGCCAGACCTTCGATCAGGCCTCTCGACGTCATTAGTGGAGAGGCCTCGAAACTCGTCAAGGGCATCCGGACCAGCTGTCTTGGTAAACAAGTCAGGCTCAGCAAGGAAACCGGAGCCTTGATAGTTGGCAACGCGGCAGCGCTCTACGAGCTCGTCCAGGAAGTTCTTCTTCCGGAATAGCTTTCTAGAAGGACAGCTCGCGGCGATCCGTCAAGAGGCGGTCGCAGAGAGGGTTGTCGCTTCAGTTTCGCAGACGACGGGATCTCGTCCGACTGCGAAACAAACACCTGTTCGACCAGTGTCGACCTACGCCCAAGCGGTGAAAGTCGATGCGAATCGAGTTTCCCCGGAAGCGGCTAAACCACCACGTCATGTCGTGAAAATTTTTCCGCCAAAGGGGAAGGACAGAACAGTGATGTTACTAAACAAACTGTTCTGTCCCTGGTGAAGCTGGCGAAAGCCAAGATCCGCGTGAGGTCGGTCCGACGCATCCACTCCGGTGGCATAGCCGTCGAAACCGAGCGCAAAGAGGATCTAAAGGCCTTCGTCAATTGCGCGAAGCTGAAAGAAGTAGGGCTTTCAGCAACTCTACCGACTTTGAGGAACCCCAAAATCATTGTGTACGATGTTCCCAAGTCGATGAGTAAGGAGGAGGTCGCTTCCAGCATTTGGAAGCAGAACCTCAGCGATATGACCCAGGCGGATGTGTCGTCCAACCTGAAGGTTCGGTTTGCAACCGGCCCGAAGGATAAGGACACTGCCAACTGGGTCATGGAAGTCAGCCCGCCGGTTCGCCAGCGGCTGAAGAGCTCGGGCAGAGTGTACCTGGCGTGGTCGTCATGCAGAGTGCAGGACTATGTTTCAGTGACACGATGCTTTAAGTGTCAAATGTTTGGCCATATGGCATATGGCATATCCAACAGACATATCCCCGAAATCTTGCGCATTTTCGAGAAAAAAATTACGAGCGGGACTTTAAACGTTAATAACTTTTTAACGAAGCTTCAGTTGGGCAATTGGTCTTCTTGATTTTCTTTTTTTTTTGGCCTCTACTATCGCTCATTAAAATTTTTACTATTAGTAGCCGAACACCCTGTATATTTTTTATACATTTATTTATTATGTAGACTTTTTTACATTTTAACTATTATTTATTTTACACCCTTGAATAATGCTTCAGATTATGATATCTGGTGAAGCATTCTCCTTTGTGCAATGGTCTTTGGTACAATTTGCAACTATATCTAGTTTCGCTTCTTTCTCTACTGGACAAGCAGACTTTACATTTTTGTTGGGAGTTTCTTTTTGCCTTTGCCTATTATTGGTTCAAGGGTATGCTGTCTCATAATAAATCTATTTTTAGTTCCTTAAGACATCGATAGAGTCGAAAAAACATGAAAACGAGATATCTCGTCACCCGTACGCAATGTGTTAATATAGGAAGGAACAATATGTAATATTAGCACTTTTTTATAAGTGGAGCAATAAAGATGATTTTGAGATATAATTAGTTTTTCTTAATGGGATCAAGTATTTTGTCTGAGATAATCCAATTTAACTCTAGTCATTTTCCTCAAAAAAGCATTAAATTATAAGGGTAAAAAACCATGAGTCGATTACTCTTGACCCAAGTTCGATGAATTTTTGCTGTCGAAGTCGAACCGTCCCAATTCATATCTACATATCATAAACAAAAGAGGTCACCGACATGGAGGACCCCTTTTACTACGCACGTTCAAGGAGCTGACTCTCAAATGAATTTTGACCTAAACCTAAATATTTTGCACATCGATACGCATGTGATCTAAGCCTAAACACTTCCATCATCGGCACCAACGATAACATTTCCTTCTCGTGTCAACGTTCCTGTGTTTAAACATAAACAGTAATATACACTTGTTACAATTAGTCCCAGCTCATCGCTTCTAAGAAATTCTATGGCGACCATGGCATCACTATTTGTCGTTTATATAAACAATCTCGATCTATATATAAGGGACCATCTCGGAGCTCTTCACATTCCTCCAAGTCTTCAGCAAGTCAAGTTCAAACGTTTTTTTCTGTATAGCGATTTTTATTATTTAATTTATTATTCAATTTTTTATCATTTCTAGAGTATAGTTTTCTATTGTTTTACTATTATAGTTTTATTGTTTTATTGTAATATCTCGTATTTTTTGTTCTATTTTTAGTGTAATTTTTATATAAGTGTTTAATCATAGTTTTAGATTTATAGTTACTATTTTGGCATTGTTGTATTTTTATATTATCATTTTTTAGTTTTTTCATTTCTATTTTGTTTAAATATTTTAGTAGTTTTATAGTTTTTAAGATTTGATATTTTAAATTATATTCCTTTTATTTACATTTTTCAATTTTAACGTTTTTTTAATTTATTAAATTAAATAAAAAAAAATCATTATGGAACGTAAACAAGGGCAAACCATCCACAGTGAGGCCCGAAATATAGTTCGCCATGTAATAAAACGGTGTGATGAAGAAATGTTTTCAAACCAACTGATTCACCCTATTGAGCAAGCAAACGCCCGTGTTGCTGAATACTGTGGAATATCAACGAAAACTGTGTCACGCATTCGTAAAGAAGATGCATCATGCAGCGAGGAGGAACAGTTATCGTCGCCCGGAAAGAAACGTCCGAAGACAGAGGAGAACAAATTTCATTGCTCCGCTGAAGACAGAGAAGTAATAAAAGCATTATCTCCGATTTCTATACAGTTCAGAGAATTGTGCCAACGGGCCAAAAATTATTGGTGGCTATTCGAGAACGAATTGCTTTCCCATGGAAATTGACCACATTATATAGGTTATTAAAGTATGGGATTCAAATGGAAGCGAAGCCAAAGCGTCCGAAAACTTTTAATAGAAAGACCGGATATTGTTGCGTGGCGAGGAAAATATTTACATGCTATGCAACATTATAGGTTGCAGAAAAGAAACATAGTATATATAGACGAGACGTGGGTAGATAACACCTTGAGCTTCAGCAAATGCTGGCAAAGCAACGAAATTATTGGTATTTCAAGAAATAACAGCTCTTCACACC